>VIAB01011459.1:41796-53722 GCA_009801035.1 Oophaga pumilio
TAGACATCAACGGGATCGGTGCCGAGTACCCCAAAGCCCTGGTACGTGCGCATCATAATCTCTGATTAACAATCAATGCTTCTTCTTGGTATCTATCATTAGAACTAGTATTTCTTTTTTTATGCATCAATTCTCCCACGGGTATATTTTTGATGGTCGATTTAGTATGACAGGAGGTAGCTAATAATGTGTAATTCATCGCAATACTTTTCCTGTAAGTGGTGATTGTAGTTGCTGTGTGTGAATGAGTGAGATAAATATCTAAAAAAATCAATTTATATATCCTGAATATTAAATGTAAATTTTAAAATCATGGTGTTGTCATTTAGACATTCTACAAACCTAATGGCCATGTCCCTTGTTCCATCCCATAACAATAGGTCGTCGATGTAATGACCATACCACCTGATATGGGAGGGGAAAGGGCTGACATCTTAAAAAATAAATAGTTCCTCCTATCTGGACATAAAGATACTTGCTATTGAAGGGAAGAGCCCCACCCCCAAAGAAGCTTATTGTCTCTGGAGATAAAAAGTACCATTAAAGGATATATAATTATAATTTAGGAGAAAATCCACTGATATCAAAATAAATTGTTTATTCTCCAATGTGTAATCACTATGATTGTGTTGAAATAGCCAATTCATGGGAGATGCAAGGATTTAGAACCACTACATTACAGGACAACCACATACAAGATTGTGGCCATACTGTGCCATCAAGAGAAGTGATCACAAGTTTTGTATCCCTATATAACATGGTAAATTTTTCACCAGAGGATGAAGATCTAGATCAACTCATGAGCTGAGTTTCTCACTCAGACCTCCTGTCCCTGCTATTATGGGACAGAGAGGAGGGAGAAATTGAATTTTGTGAACTTTGGGAAGGAAATGGTTACATGTCTTATAGTTTCTTTATAACAATACCTTCCCAAAGTTCCCTTCCCCTTTCTTTACAACAGGAGCACAAACATAGGCATACTATAGAGAATAAAAATCTAGAAAGGTGGCATTACTTGAGTTTTGACCATTGCAGACCTTGACAGCCATTCTGAGTCCTGATTTAATTTAGGAAAAAAGAGAAAAAAGGAAATATACAGTGTGCAGAAATCTGATGAGAGGACTTTTGCTTTTATCACTGAGAATTTCTTTGTACTTTTAGGATATGTTCACACACAGGTTTTATTGCAGTAGTTTTTTTTCTACAGACAAAACCTGCTCTCTTGGCAGTAAAATTGCTGTGTTCACAAAGCAGGTTTTGCATTGTTTCTGGAGTTTTTTTGCAAGATTTTTTGCAGAATTTTTGGGTTTCAGAATACATGTCTGTTTTGTCTACACGGTACATGTTTAATAAAGTTAGATTTATTCACTAAAAATGCAGCAAAAAATTACCATAAGGTGAAAACACAGCTGCATTTTGCAAAACCTGCATTGTGCAGGAGATTTTTACAAAGATTATACACATGCTACAGAGAATGCCTGCTGCTTAGCTCCTTCACCACCCAAAACTGTTTGCACCTTCATGACAAGGCCAACTTTTAAAATTACCACTGTCACTTTATGAAGTGATAACCCTGGAACACTTCAACGGATCCCACTGATTCTGAGATTGTTTTTTGTGACATATTGTATTTTATGTTAGTGGTAAAATTTCTTCGATATGACTTGCATTTATTTGTGAAAAAACGGAAATTTGGGGAAAATTTTGCAATTTTCAAACTTAATTTTTATGCATTTAAATCAGAAAGCTATATCACACAAAATAGTTAATAAATATCATTTCTCACATGTCGACTTTACATCAGCACAATATTTGAAGCATAATTTTTTTGGTTAGGAAGTTATAAGGGTTAAACATTTACCAATGATTTCTCATTTTTCCAACAAAATTTACAAAACCATTTTTTAGGGACCACACCACATTTGAAGTGACTTTGAGGGGTCTATATGGCAGAAAATACCCAAAAGTGACAACATTCTCAAGGTGCTCGAAACCACATTCAAGAAGTTTATTAACCCTTCGGGTGCTTCACAGGAATTTTTTTGATTGTGGAAGGAAATAAGGAAAATTTCACAAAAATTTAAATTTGGACCAAATTTTTTTTATTTTGACAAGGGTAACGGGAAAAAATGAACCATAGTGTTTGTTTTGCAGTTTCTCCTGAGTATGCAGATACCCCATATGTGACGGAAAACCAATGTTTGGGCACACGGCAGGGCTCGGAAGGAAAGGGGTGCCTAAACAGTGGAAACCACCCACAAGTTACACCATTTTGGAAACTAGACTCCTAAGGAAACTTATCTAGATGTGTGGTGAGCACCTCAAACTCCCAGGTGCTTCACAGAAGTTTATTACATTGAGCTGTGAAAATAAAAAAAAAAAAAAATTTCTCCACAAAAATGTATTTTAGCCCCAAATTTAGCTTTTACACAAGGATAAACAAAAAAAATTGTTTTGCAATTTCTCCTGAGTACACCGATACCCCATATATGGGGGAAAACTACTGTTTGGGTGCACAGAAGGGTTTGGTAGGGAAGGAGCAATATTTACCTTTTTGAATGCAAAATTTCCTGGAATAATTAATGGAGGCCATGTTGCGTTTGGAGAGCCCTTGATGTACCTAAACAGTGGTAACCTCTCACAAGTTACACCATTTTGGAAACTAGACCCCTCAGGGAATGTTTCTAGATGTGTGGTGAACACCTTGAACCCCCAGCTCCTTCACAGAAGTTTATAACATAGAAAATAAAAAAAAAATCATATTTTTCCAACAAAATTATTTTAGCCGCAATTTTTTTTATTTATTCAGGTTAGCAGGAGAAAATGAACCCCAAAATTTGTTGTGCTATTTTTACTGAGTATGCTGATATGCAATATGTTGCAGTAATCTACTGTTTTGGCTCACAGCAGGGCTCAGAAAAGGAGTGCCTTTTTTGAATGCACACTTTGATGGAATGGTCTGTTGGTGTGTTGTCTCATTTCAAGAGCGTCTGATGTGCCTAAGCACTGGAAAACCCCCACAAGTGACACCATTTTGGAAGCTAGACCCCTCAAGGAATGTATCGAGATGTGTGGTGAGCATATTGAACCCCCAGCTGGTTCACAAAATCACATTTTTCCAACAAAAATTTTATTTTAGCTCCAATTTTTTTATTTTCGCAAGGATTGCAGAAGAAATGGACCCCAAAATTTGTTGTACAATTTCTCCTGAGTACGCTGATACTACATATGTGGCCAAAGACTATTTTTGAGGCACAGTGCAAAGCTCAGAAGTGAAGAAGCGCCATATTGGAGTTCACATTCTGATGGACTGGTTTGAGGGTGCCATGTCACATTGGCAGAGCCCCCGAGGTGTTAGAGTAGCAGAACCCCCACATAATTAACCCCATTTTATAAACTACACCTCTCAATTAATTCATCTAGGGGTGCAGTGACCATATTGACACCACAGGTGGGTCACAGAATTGTATACCATTGTATACAATTGGGCAATGAAGAAAAAAATAATAAAATTTTTACCACCAAAATTTTGTTTTAGCCCCAGATTTTACATTTTCACACTGGGAAATAGATAAAAATGGCACCAAAATGTGTCCTACAATTTCTGCTGAATGTAGAAATATCCCTTATGTGGCTATACAATACTGCTTAGCCATACAGCGAGACTCCATAGGGCCGGCGATCCTTCCTGAGGCTTGCCATAAGGCTATGCTGTATACAGGATCTATCCTGGAGAGCAGAATTTTTCATAAAGTATGCGGACTCCAGATACAGAGCCCTTAAGTGCTACAAGAATAGAATTCCCCCTCAAGTGACTCCATTTTGGAAATTTTACCCTATTAAGAATTTATCTACAGGTGTCATGACGGTTTAGACTCCATGGGTATTTTCCAGAAACAAGCAGAAGTGGATGTTGCTGAGTGAAAATTGCAAACTGCCGTTGTAGTGACCAGTACGTTGTAGTGCCAGTTTATTGTGCCAAGTTCATGTACCCCTAAATTAGGCGGGCTCTCATTGCTGTAGAAATGCCAAACATGTGGACACTAACTGCGATTTAGGCATACTGTTGTTCAGAATTTATAGGGGTATTTGGATTTGGGAGCACATAATTTGTGGAATTTCATTTGGGAGGCAAGGGCCATTTCACTTTTCCAGAGCCTTTGTGCTACCAGTGGAACATGGAAGCCCCCTATATTTCCATTAATAGATGAGTGGGGACTTGCTTTTTTTGTGGATTGCGTTGAGATTTTATTTGGAACATTTTACATAACATTTGGAATCACATTTCATTGGCGTAACTCCAGACAATCCTCAAGTATGTCGTTGTTGGTAATATCCAGTTGTTCATATAATTTGTTTCATAGGCATTTCGGTGTAACAATGCTTTTTTGGTGAAAACCACATTTGTACGGATTGGGGGCCTTTTAGGCCCCCATGTATTTATCATGTTCTCAGTAGTGTTTGTGTCTCAAGTTACTTTACTTGTACTCATGATTAAACATATTCCACAACCACACACATTGAAAAAATTGAAAAATTTGCATTATTATATATTCATGTGTGCAGGAAGTGTGTTGGACACACAAAAATCAATTAGAGCTAGAAATACTGCATAAGCAGCAAAAACGTGTACCAGTCCAGGAAGTATATATAAAAAATACAAACTTTATTCATAACATTTTTAAAGAGAGTTTATCTCACAAATATACAGAGGAACAGGTATCAAAAAGGCATATATCATGTTGAAAAATCAATGGGAAATTTTGTAAATCCATGAGGTCAATATATATATAGCTGCTAAAGACACATATCAAGCACAAATGTGATTGCGCTAAATATCTAAAACACCATTGTCAAAGTGCTTCGTCAGGCTGAGGCCGAAACGCGCTTTGGGGAGGGTGATCCTGCCCCCTTGGATGCCGTCCCTTCTGTGCCTGTGAGCCGTTTGCTGCCATTGATCTATGGTAAATATTGTGACACATTTATATACTTTATGCCCAATTGTCATGAGGTGTATTGGATTATATTGGATATCTGACTAAGGACATTTATGATAAGCACTTTGACAATGGTGTTTTAGATATTTAGCACAATCACATTTGTGCTTGATATGTGTCTTTGGCAGCTATATATATATTGACATCATGGATTTTTTGGCTTTACACATTCAGGACATGGGGAGGTGTTCCAGGGGAGCATGACGCCTATTTTATCTTTACAAAATTTCCCATTGATTTTCCAACATGATATATGCCTTTTTGATACCTGTTCCTCTGTATATTTGTGAGATAAACTCTCTTTAAAAATGTTATGAATAAAGTTTGTATTTTTTATATATACTTCCTGGACTGGTACATGTTTTTGCTGCTTATGCAGTATTTCTAGCTTTACTTGTACTCAGTAATGCTGGAGAAGGGGCCAGGGTGTGGATAATGCCATATGAGGATGTCATATGATTTTTGAAGGGAGAGATAAGGCCATAACATCATCTCAGGTCCTTCTGGACACAGTAATGAGCTGTGTAGAGAGTAATGAGGACAATATACACTATGAGCTAATTGTGAAGGACCTGAGATAAGATGTTGAGAGGAAGTCTGATTCAGTTTCAGTTTCTCTGATTCTAAGAAGCCTGCAAAGGGTAAAGCTATTGAGTTACAGACATCCAGAGAATTGTACAACACCTAAAAGAAAGTATAAAAGGTAAGAGATGCTGAGGGTGAGAGGAGGGAGGGGGCACTTTACACTTACAGTGTGTCACACACAAGCAAAGAGTGGACAACCCTCATTGTGTTCATTGTTTTTTCTTTTAGTTTGCTAACATTTAGTCAGTAATGGCACAGTCTTCCTCCAAGCGTCTGAGTGGTCAAGACATTGAAGCAATTGTCTTTCAAAGTGATGATGAAAGTGAACTATCTTTGTCCGATGACGAGTACCTGCCACCAGAGAATCAAACATCCTCAAGTGATTCTTCTTCTGATGATGAAGAAGTGAATACAGTGGATCCTTAAGAAGTGATAAGTAGAACATCCAAAACGAATGTTTTTTGGGACAGTAATCCTACATTAGTTGGACGTACTGCCATCCATAATATTGTGAGACAGGCTCAAGGAGCTGTGGGAAGTCCCAGTTACTTTTCCCCTAAAGACGTATTCTGTACTTTTTTTTCCGACAATATTGCAGAAGAGGTCCTTTTATGTTCAAACCTAGAAGGAAGACATATCGCTTCTGCAAAAAATAAGTCCTGGAAAAATATCTCAAAAGAGGAACTTTATGCATACATTGGACTTTTACTGCTGGCAGAGAGTCAAAAATCGTATGATGTTCCAATACGAGAATTATTTCAGGACCCACTTTCTGATCCACACTATAAGGCGACAATGTCAGTGGACACATATGAGGAAATTAGAAGACACATTCGATTTGATGATAAGCGAACAAGTACATTGAGGTTTCAAACAGACAAATTAGCCCCTATCAGTTATATCTGGAACATATTTATCAAAAATTGCACCAAACTTTACAATCCTAGTACTAATGTTACAGTAGATGAGCAACTTGTACCGTTCAGAGGACGCTGCAAATTCATACAATACATGCCCAGCAAGCCAGCCAAATATGGAATCAAAATCTTCTGGATGTGTGAATTCTGCAAATTATTATGGCATAAATGGCGTAATCTACTGTGGCAAAGAGGTTGGTGCACAAGTACAGAAGGATCTGGGGTCTGAAATTGTCAAAACTCTTGCTGTTCCAATATTCAATTCAGGTAGAAACATTACCATGGACAATTATTTCACCAATGTTGAACTAGGCAATTTTCTGCTTCAAAAAGCTATTACACTTGTTGGTACTATCAAGCCAAACCGACGAGAAATTCCAGAAGCACTGAAACACAATCGTCAGCGAGCACTTCATGAGAGTGTCTTTGGATTCAATAACAAAGCGACTTTGGTATCTTACAAAGCGAAGAAGGAGAAATCAGTGATTTACTCAAATGGGCAGAACAATTGGTTTTATTTTTTACGCCATTCCTTATGTGGGACAAGCAGACTTGCACAAGCCCACAGGAGAACAAGAGAATCCTCCGGTGGGCCCCTGTGCAAGAGTCGACCACCACTCTCTTATATGAGCAGTAATAGGGATTATATACTTGAATCACTATGTACAGACAAAAGCATGCTCTTTATTCACTTAACAATTTACCCATTCCATTGTTATATAAATCTGTGATTGAGGATAATATCACATTTGTATGTAGCTGAAAATTGGGGCCATGGAGTTGGTTACTGGTGGGTCCTTGGCAACCCCAGTCCAACACTGGGGATAAGTGACTAGGAGACTTTATTCTTTGGGTAGGTGCGATACCAGATATATTTTTGCTTGGCTGCTGTCAATACACTAAAAAGGCTTTTTATTAAAAAACTAGTTTTGCATCGCCATAATTTGAGAGCTGTAATTTTTCCATATTTCTACTGACAGAATCTGGTGAGGTCTTGTTTTTTGCAGGATGAGCTGACGTTTTTATTGGTACCATTTTCAGGCACATCACATTTTTTGATCGCTTTCTATTCCAATTTTTAGGAGGCAGAATAAACAAAAAGCCAGCAATTCAGGAATTGTTTTTTTTTTTTATGCCATTTCATATATGGTAAAATTCATAAGACCGCTTTATTATTTGGGTCAGTACGATTGCAGCGATACCATATTTATATCTTTTTTTTAGGTTTTGGCACTTTTACACAATAAAAACTATTCTATACAAACAATAAATATTTTTTCATCACTTTATTCTGAGAGCTATACATTTTTATTTTTTGGCTGATGGAGCTGTATGATGGCTTGTTTTTATGTGGGACAAAGTAACGTTTTCAGCAATACCTTTTTTTAATTTACATTAGTCTTTTTTTGCAAATATATAAATTTTATTAATATTTTGTGATATTTTTATAAATGTTTTTGCAACATTTTTTCTTTTTTGTAACTTTTTTTTTTACTTAGTCTCACTATAGGAATTTCACTTGCTGCAGTTTGATCGCTGTTATAAGGTAAAAGGAGCATTGCCATACCTTTTAGCCTGTCAGTCCTGCAGACACAAGTTAGGCGTCATCGCAGGGCCTCCGATCCAAGGGCAGAGGGACTTTCTTCCCTCTGCCATGCAGCGATCGCAGCATTTAGGGGGTTAAAGTGACTGGACTGATACGCGCAGTTTTAATTCACTCTTAGCTAATGGAATGAGACTAGATGCTCTGATCTCTCCCATACATATCAGAGCACACAGGGATTCCTCCTCTTCATTTCTTAGTATACAGACAGAAGCAGCAGCAGTAGCATGGAGGACAATATACAGCAGTACTGAGCTGAGTGAATGTGAATACAGCATTGATGGGTGAGGAGAAAGACTTGTTAAAAATCTCAGCACAATCCTTCCATGTCTCCTTCTGCTTGTTTTCTCGCTCTACTCCTCATTAGGGTTGAGCATTCCGATACCGAAACCCGGTTCCGATACCTGAAATCCAATGTAAGTCTATGGGAACAAAATATCGGAAGTAAAAATATTCCGATATTTTGTTCCCATAGACTTACATTGGATTTCAGGTATCGGAACCGGGTTTCGGTATCGGAATGCTCAACCCTACTCCTCATTCATCTTCCCCTGTCTCTATAGAAAATAATAGAACGTGTAACTTGACATCACCAAAAGCTGTCAGTCTGTCTTGCCTGAGCAACAAGGAGTTGAGCTGTTTTTTTCAGAGTGGATGACAAATTCAGGATTCAGGGGAGAAAGGAAGAAGTAGCTCATCGGTATAGAAGGAAGCTAATTTTTGATCATATATATTACCAAGTTTCCTTCAATCGCCTGCACTATGGATTTCTACAAATTTCTACATAGTCTGTTGAAAGTACAGTTTCCCTTTCAAAGTGATGAACAGAGAAATGGGTTTAATAATGCTGTTGTACGGAGCCTAGCTAATGATGCCAGACTGATTTGTCATTATGTTATTGGAGTCAGCTTTGGCATTCAGATCAAGCTGTATCATCTGAAGAGTTTCTGAACATTCTGCGCAACTAGAAATTCTAGACATTCTGGGCATATTGCATGTGAATATTACAGTGTTTGGAAACAAGATGCTGATGAATTATTATAAAGTAAACAAAACATGATTACAAGGTTTTCTTACGTAGACCATACCAATGAAATGTCATGCATTTTGTGGCAAAAAATGACTCTTTTCATCCATCAAATGTGTGTGAAAAGTAATCCAATGGGCATTTCCATGAAAAACAATAGCACACAAAAAACATTGAAATATCTTTTTGTGGCAACAGAAATGTCATGTAAAATTTTTTTATTACATTTGCTAAAAATAATCCACTAAAAGCTATCTTTATAACCATTAACCCTTTACAGACTGTACATTTTTTCTAAATAATTTTTTGGGGGCTTTGCCATATTCTGAGACACATAACTTTTTATTTTTACAAAGACAGAGTTGTGTGAAGGGGTATTTTTTGCAGGGCAAACTGTTTTTCACTGGTGATTTTTTTGGTTACATTTGACTTTTTGATCACTTTTCATTTAATTTTTTGTGAAGCTGAATGAGTAAAAACCAGCAACTCTGTTATTGCTTTTTCACATTTTAGTCTTCACCATATGGAATATACATTTTAGTGTTCATCATATGGGACGAATAATTATAGAGTTTTAGTGTATAAACTGATATTATTAGAATGGTACACAATTTTTACCATTTTTTTGTTTAAACAAGATCTGTCACCCTCCAGGACGTATAAGACCTATTAATATGGGCATACAGGTGATAGAAATGTTACACTGGTCCTACCTGTATGCCTCATATTAATAGCCTCGCTGTTGAGGAATGTTATATTCTTTATGTTAATGCTTTCTTCCAGGCTCCGGTGCGTGCGGTGCTGTAAGAAATCCCTGCTTCCTGTCTTCACTGTAATACTACCACCCTCCCATCAATATCTACGCCCTGTACTCCCTTCAAAATACATACCTCATCCTCCCTTCTGTGGGTGCTGCATTCAGGGATTTTCTGCACAGGCGCTGGCGACTTCTGCTTCAGTGACTTCCTGTGGGTGCGCCCATAAGGTGCTCTCCCCACTTCCTCTCTGTACAGTCATTGCCATGTAACCATGGTTCCTAGCAATGACTGTGCAGAGAGGAAGTGGGGAGAGCATCTTATCGGCGTGCACAGCGGGGGTCACAGTGACTTGCCGGCTCCTGCTGAGAAGATCAATGAATGCAGTGCCCACAGTAGGAAGGATGCGGTATGTATTTCTGAGGGAGTGCAGGGCGCAGGCGCAGGATTCCGAGGACACAACTGACGCTAATGGAAGGGGCTAGTATTACAATGTAGACAGTAGGCAGGGATTTCTCACACGCACCGCACACCCTGGAGCCTGGAAGAAATCATTAACATAAAGAAAGAATATAACGTTTCTCAGCAACAAGACCATTAATATGAGGCATACAGGTAGGACTAGTGTAATATTTCTATTACCTGTATGCCCATATTAATATGTCATTTTTTAAATCTTTTTTTCACTTACAGAGCCATGTGAGGGCGTATAGTATTTGTTGGTGCCATTTTGGGATGTAAAATGTTTTGAACACTTTTTATTTGTTTCTAGGGTAAGAAGAACAAAACAGTAATTCTGCCATTGTTGTTTCAATTTGTTTTCCAGTATTCACTGTCTGGGACAAATAATGGTATAGTTTTATAGTATGTATCATTACGGAAGTGGAGATACCAGATATGTGGTAAATTTACTTTTTACAGGTTATTTTTCTTTCTTTGAGCAATCTTTCACTTTAAAGAAAAAAATCAAAAACACCCTCCCCAAAAACTTTTTATTTTATATTTACTTCACAAAATGTATTAGTCCAAAGAGGACATGAACATGCAATCATATGATTGAATAGTTAATAAACTAACAGCTAATAAATTACCTTACCCTGGGAATGTAAGACTTACAGGTAACCTATAAGATCCAACTTCTGGTGGGATCTAATAGACTGCAGTGTAGGGCATACATGAAGAACTATTTTCTGGTATCTAGTTGCCATAGCAACCCTTCGGCACTCCACTATTTTGCAGCGAGGATGCCTATTGGCAGATAGAAGGAGTGCTCTCCTTCGGTCAAACTCCTGATGTACTTCTATCATTATTGACACCAGCATACAAGGGGATTCGGGATGAACACCACTCTTAGCTGTAACAGCGGGATGCCTACTGGGTATATGATTCAGGCTCTTGCAGCTGATCACACCAATAGCAGTACTGTGTGATCAGCATGATGGATTTTCATCATAGAGCACAAATGGCACATATGATGGATATAGATCAAGTAGCACTAAGTAGTTAAAGAGGTTATGTCGGACTAACGTCTAGATGACTTATCAAGCCAATGAATGATACACTGCAGTAGTAGGCACCGGCCAATAAACATTGTGCAGAGCTGCACTGTTATATCTGGCTACTGCCAGAGCAGATATTAGCTGATCAGCCAGGTTGCTGGTTGCTGGGTTGTCAGACCTCCACCGGTCTCATATTGAAAAGATCATGTAAGTCCTAAGCAACCCCTATAACGATATAGTTATTTCCTCTTTGTAATCAATAATTCTCAACCATATCCACTTAAAGTGTTACATATTACTAGGAGGTGGAAGAAATAAGGGAAGACAGTACAACTACACAAGGGATTACATGTTTACACATTGGTCTGCATAGAAAACAATAGGAAACATGTAAATAAGCCAATTACCCAACCTTTCATTTTACATTAAACTAATCATATATATGCTGTTTAGGCACAGATCAAAGAAATAAAAAAAAATCACAACTTTACATTAGGTGTTGTGAGACAGTGAAAGCATATGTGGTGAATGGGGTGTACATTT
>VIAB01011461.1:0-22619 GCA_009801035.1 Oophaga pumilio
GGTTTTATGGACGGGATAGTACGTCAGATGTCAGAGAGGGGCTACCTACTCTGTTTCCGGGGTACAGTGTGGCAAGCATCGCATCCCCAGATCTAACATAGACCCGATGATGTGATGCGGCCAGCCAATCACACTAATGCCAGTAGCCAACATGGCTACGGCATTACCGTAATTGGCAGGCAATCTCTGAATGTTTACTGGCTGAAAAACAGCCCCAAAACATGCAGGGCGGGGACTCGAGCATGTTCTCATGCATCATGCAATACTAGGCCGAGTAATGAGCGAGCCCGAGCACCCAATGCTCGAACGAGTATAGAGTAGTGCCGCACACACTTGCCCATCACTAGATGGTATGTTTACCCTCTACTGTGTGTAAGGAGATGAACAGGAGCAGTGTTGCAGGGTTGGAGAAAAACTCTGGGGCTGGAACTATCGGGGCCGTCATCACTGTTGCAGGGGGACGACTTGTCTGTGTGGGGAAAGCCTGAGCACCTGACAGCAGGGGGAGTGGGCGACATAAAAGGGGCTAAGCGCGGGAAAGGGAGAGACTTGGCAGGAAGGTGACTGCAGAGCAGGAAGAAGGTTGACTCCCTCTCCTCAACTACCGCCACTGACGCCAGTTCTTTACAGACTGCCCGACTCTCAAACTAGTTACCGAGTGTTCCCCAACTAATCAGACCCACAACGTGTAGTGCAGCAGACGTACCTTTGTTGCCTGAACTTTGTGATTCTGTGCGAGGCCTTGTCACCCGGCGGCCTGCACGGCGTTGTGCTTCTGGTGTACTGTGTACTCCTTGAGGAACCAGCAAAAGGAACTGTGCACACGCTTCAACGGACCCAAGAACAACGGACTCAAAACCAACGGATCTGGACACTTCGGCGCCGTCAGGAGACAGTGCATCTCGTTTCTACACAGCAGCGCCAGAGACTTTGTTCACAGATTGTGACGCCGACAGGAGCTGTTCCAACCGTTCCTCAACAAGAACCCCAATCGATAAGGCTATGTGCACACGCTCAGGATTTTTCACGTTTTTTTTTGCGTTTTTTCTGCGGAAAAATGCTTAAAAAACGCATGCAGTAAGCATCCTATTATTCAGAATACATTCTGCAATATTTGTGCACATGGTGCGTTTTTTTCCGCGCAAAAAACGCATCGCGGTCAAAAACGCAGCATGTTCTTTATTTTTGCAGTAAATTTGCGTATTTCCCACTATAGTATTGAGCTAGAATGTTCAGGAAAAATTTGCGGTAAAAACGCGCAAAATTCACGCAAAAAAACGCGTAAAAACCCGTGAGAAAAACGTGATAAAAACGCATGCGGATTTCCTGGGAAAAAGTCTGGTTTTTGGCACACGTTCAGTATTATTCACATTTTTTTTAGCTTTTTTTCGAGGCAAAAAACGCTTAAAAAACACATGAATTCAGCATCCTATTATTTAGAAGGAATTCTGCCATTTTTGTGCACATGGTGCGTTTTTTTCCTCGGTCCAGACATTCGTACTAGCATTTTCAACATGGAAAATTTTATCTTTCCGGGTTGAAAAGGTCAGGACGGATCAGGCAAAAAACCTGATCAGTTGCATCAGTTTTTTAAAATCAGCGCCGGATCCGTCCTATCAGGCATAGGACGGATTATGCCTGATTCAAAAAACCTGATGTGTGAAAGTAGCCTAAGCCTTTCTCAGGAAATTTCTGCAAAGATTCCTGAACGTGTGCACATAGCCTAATAGTCTTTACTTTCATTCTTTTCCCTTATTGTTACATTTATTGTAAAGTTCCCTATTTGCCAAATCACCTCCCTGCGTGGAGGTTTCTTTGAATTCGTGTCCCGCAATTCCATAAGTAAATTTCTGTTACCCCCTTCTCCGTCTCCTAATGTTTACAGCATCCGACGAACCTTTACATGTGCACAAAATCTTTGAGGGTTTTCTAAGATATGCTTTCCTGGAGTATCTCAATAAAATCAGCTTCATCAGTATCAACATGGGTTTATGAGGGATCGTTCCCGTTAAAATAATCTGATCAGCTTCTATGAGGAGGTATTTTCCAGACTGGACCATGAAAACACAGTGGACATTGTCTATATGAACTTTTCAAAGGTGTTTCATATGGTGCCACACAAAGGTTGGTACATAAAATGAGGGGAAATACCGTAATGTGTAATTGGGTTATCAACTGGCTCAGTGATAGGAAACAAAGGGTGGTTGTGAGGAGCTGGCCTTGTTCTAAAGACTACCGGACCAATGGACATAGAGCAGGGTCCACGGTTCTAAAGGATTCAGACTTTTTACAGCACAGATTACGTCAAACTTCTGAAATCTCATAGCTTTTCCTAGCATTGTAAAATACAGCTTACAATTTGCATTAAAAAAATCACCAAAATAGAAGCAGCAAAACCTGCTTTTTGTAAGCAGCTTCTTTACTGCCAAGAGAGCAGGTTTTACCAGCAGGAAAAAAAAAAGCAGGAAAAAAAAAAGCAGGAAAAACGCTAAGTGTGAACATAGCCTTAGGAGCACTTTATCAGCCTCCTAATTTAGGTCATTACTGATCCCTGAACTTGGTGGTATATCTAAACTCTACATGTGTGTGTTTAAAAACTGTGAGCACATACAAGAGAAAAGAGTCACCCCCTTTAAACTCTCAACTTGTTGCTTGGGATAAAATTGTCAAAGGTTTTCTATGAAATGAGGGGCAGGACACTTTCACAGACTTTAGTGGCTGCTTGTGGAAGGTAAGTGTGAATGACCTATCATCAGGTGAAAAGTGGCTGAGATTCACCCGCAGTTGTTAACAAGATAAATTTCACTGTCAATCACTGACAGCAGCATTTAACACACGCTGGCCGGATGCATGTCACAAGTCCCACCGATCGCTACCACTGTCACATAATGGGGCGCCGATGGGTTATCATGACAGCCGGGGGTCTGCAGAAGACCCCGTGCATGTCATTGTGAAACTCCTGTGAACGCCAACCCATGGCTGGAGTTCATAAGAGATCTTCTAAAGGCTATTAAATAAATTAAAAAGTGAAAAAAAGTTTTCAAAAATATTTTAAAACAGCACAAATGTTCAAATCACCCTATTTTTTCCCCTATTAAAAATAAAACAATTAAAAATATAAAATACTAGCTGAAGAGCAGGGCGCTGCCCGGGCATAGTAACTAACTACGGTTAGTTATAACAAATTATAATGATTAGATCTATATATATATATAAAGCTGAGTGTAGAGCCCCTCCCACTCCACATAGCCACATTCACTATAAGGCCGGAGTCACACTGGCGACAAAATCGGACGACTGCAATGCGAGGAAATCTCGCATTGCAGTCGGACCTATGTTAATCTATGGAGCAGCTCCCAGTATCCGATTTTTTGTGGTCCGTTTTAAACGTCCGAGTGCAATCGCAGCATGCTGCAATTGTCACCGATTGTGGGTCAACTATCGCCAATGCAAGTCTATGGGAGCGATGAAAAATCGGATTACGAACGGACCGCACTTGTGACTTGCTATTAAATCGCACCGGTGTCCTTTACAAAAGCCGGCAATTCATCCCTGCCTATACTGTAAAATCACACTGACAGCTTTAATAAAGAATCAAATCAATACATATACACACATAGAATACATATATATATATATACATGTCATTGTGACATATATATACATATATTTATAGTTCATACACTTCTACATACTGTAATAGCCGCTAATTCAATTGCCGGCTTTTGTGAAACTACAGAACCGAATAAGAATTGACACATGGTTTACATACAGTTAACCATGTCATTTCATGTAGTTTGATATATGGTTTTCACTAACAATTACATGAGTGTATGTGTGTGAAATTTCACACATGTAGGGGTTAATTAAAGGTGTAAATTCGTTGAAAAAAAATGCGTGGGCTCCCGCTGTATTTTCTCCACCAGACAGGCAAAGCCAGCGAGTGGGGGTAAATAATAATAGCCCAGGGAGGGTGCATTTATTTTGTGCCCCCCCTGGCTACTAACATCTGCCCCCAGACACCCCAGAAAAGGCAAATCTATAATTAGATGCACCCTTTCTGGCACTTTGCCCGTCTATTCCCATTGCCCTGTAGCAGTGGCGAATGGGTTAATAATGGGTTAAAGCCACCTTGCAATTGAAAGGTGACTTTAAGCCAGGTTAATAATTGAGAGTTGTCAATTAGACAACTCTCAATTATTAATCCTATTGTATGAAAGGAAAAAAAACACATTTCTGTTATGTGCTCTCTGCTTCTTTCTGGGTGGCAGACAATGGCTGTGAGCTTATGTTCCCGGGGATGCTAGATTTCTCCCACCCAGTCATTGTCTGCTGAGGTGTTGTCGTGGTGTGAGAAAACTGTTACTCATAGCAACCAATCACAGCTCAGCTTCTTTTAAACAGCTCTGGAGAAATGATTGGTTGCAAGGAAAACTGTTGCTCATAGCAACCAATCACAGCTCAGCTTCTTTTAAACAGCTCTGGTGAAATGAAAGATGATTCGTGATTGGTTGGTGATACACACACACACACACACACACACACACACACACATTCAATTTTATATATATAGATATATATTTGGTATCGATGCGTTCAGAAATGTCTGATCTATCAAAATACAAAGTAAATAATCTGATCAGTGAACTGCATAAAGAGAAAAAAAATAAAATTGCAGAATAAGGTTTTTTAGTCGCCGCAACATTTAAATAAAATGCAATAACAAATATCAAAACATTGTTTCTACCACAAAATGCTATCAATAAAAATGCCAGCTCAGGGAACAGAAAATAAGCCCAGATAGCAAAAAATGAGATCATTATGGGTCTCGGAAAATGATGGCATAAATTTTTTTCATGCAAATTTTGGAATTTTTTTCAGCACTTAAAGAAATAATAAACTAGAAATGTTTGGTATCTGCATACTCATACTAACCTGGAGAACCATATTACCTGGTCAGTTTTACCATATAGTGAACATGGTAAATAAAAAAAAAAAAAAACTATTGTGGAATTGCACTTTTTTTGCAATTTCATCACACTTGGAATTTTTTTTCTGTTTTCCACTACGCTATATGGTAAAACCAATGGGGTCATTCAACAGTACAAATTGCCTTGCAAAAAACAAGCCCTCATATGGCCATAAAGATGGAATTAAAAAGTTATAACTCTTGGAAGAAGGGAGCGGGAAATGTAAACAAAAAACGGAAAATCGCTAGAGGGTGAAGGGGTTAAGAGCTCGCTCACACGAGTGTATAACATTGCTAAGTGATCTATGATGTGAAAATAGTGACTATTCTGAAAAGAAAGTGCATGAGTCTATGAAAAAATACATAATAGCAAATGTAAAGCAGGGAGGTTGAATTGGTCAGGCATAGTTTACCTAAGACATTGGCAGTGCAATGAGTTTGTCGGGCATTGTTTACTTTACACTTATCACTAAATTAATTACACTCACAAAAATTAGTGGGTTTCACATCCTGCTGTACATGCATTTTTTTTACTTCAAAAGCTGCAAAAAAAAAGTTGATAATGTTTTTTGCTACATTTTGGACTTGCTCATTGCTTTCTATAGGTGAAAAATGCTGCAAAAATGCTGAAAAAATTGACATGCTCCAGCTTTCAAAAACGCAGACATTTTCCAATTCAGTCAGGAGAAAAAAAAATAAGCGTATGCATGAGATTCCTGAAATCTCATAGCTTTTGCTGGTAGAGTTAAAAGCAGCTTTTAGTTTGCATAAAAAACACAGTAAAAATGCAATGTGTGAACATAGCCTTATGGTTACTACCAGTAAACTAAGCAGCAAAATGGATATCAGTAAACTAAGCTGCATGACTCAAATTCAAGTAGCAATTTCAAAAGCAAACAACTCAAATCTACATTGTAAAAAGGAGGAAAATAGGAAAAGGATGGTCTAATGGATAAAGGATAAAGGATGGATAAAAAATCGGATTACACTGGGACCAATGTTATAGTGAGGCAGTGCAGATCTGCGGATTTTTTCTCAGCAGTATTCAGCATGAGAAAAAAAACGCAGCATGCTGATTTTTCCCTCCAAAATCGGTACAGTGCGAGAAAAAAACGCATACGAAACGGGCCATCAGGATGGCTTCCAGTTTTACATTAGAATTCTGCAAGCTGTAAATGATCCTGTAAAAGATTTATAGCTGCTGAGGAAAAAAACAGATTTTACACGGATGACAAGTGAGAAGAAAAAAGTCCCACTCTCCTGGATGAGACTGACCAATTTTTTATACGCCACTGTGAGCGAACCCTAAGGCCTAAGATTAGTTTCAGAGGTCAGCCAACTAGAATGGCTTGTGATCGATTGTTTCTCTGATGACACGCCGTTCAAGTCGCCTAAATGCTGCATCCAATCACAGACCTTAATAGTCCTTAGACAGAAGAACAGTGACGTCATGGCTTCTCTGATGCTGATGCTGACCACCAGAGCAGCCTGTTTTGTGCGACAGCAGGTTTCAATGCCTCACTTTATTATTTTGGATTGTGGTGCCAATGGTACACCTGCAACTGTCATTATGGGGCCCACTCTACACTACATGCAGTGGTACCACACAACACTGCCGTTTTAAAATTGATTGGTAATGGCTTCAGAAACTGTTAGTACTGAACAGTGTATGGAACTGGGGACTGAAGCTCAGCTCCTATTCAAGAAGGTCTGGCCTGGAGAGGGTGGATATTGCGTGGTCTGATACTGCTTTGTTACTATTTCAGCCTGCCTCTTAATATAATAAAAATTATATGTCACTTCCTCTGTCTGTATACAGTGCTTCATGTGTACTATACCAAGAAAACACTACTCATGTAGTGGAATTTGGAGCTAAAGGCCCACCTCTATGCAGGGGCCCACCAGAGGATTCCTCTGTTCCCCTGAGGCCCAGTCCAACCTTGTTTATAAACATATATGTGATCAATACAAAGTAACACATGATTTATTTATTCCATTTATGTCAGAAAGGGTTAGCAGATATTGTTTAAAAATCAAAAAGCGACCTTTGGACAGGCATTTTAGTCAAATGTCAGACCACAAGATGTAGATGACAGATGACATCATTGCATTGACCCCTTGATGCAATATCACATACACAGAACTAGAAAACTCAAAACTAAGAAATAATACACATGCATTTGTCAATACTGTAAATACATGTAGACCGAAATCAGACCACATGTGGAAAGGTGCAAGCGTTTCAATGAGTCTACATAAGACAATGTATGGGAGCAGCAGGGACTTCCATGGGATGCGCCCACCACGACATGCATTTCAGTGTCTTACTTCGTCAGCCTGACAAAGGCAGATACCGAAACTCGCGTTGGGGTGGGCATATCCTCATGGGCACATCCTCATGCTGCTTTCATACAGGTATATACTTACCTTCATTATTGTTATACTTTTACTGTATATTCTGGGAGCATCTATTCCTTTAGGTATCTATGCACTATGATACTTTATTAGTCTCATGTAGACACATTTATACACTTGCATTATTTTCCATGGGCTTACACCACAAAGCTTATTATGCCATTGTACTTCTTTTTATATACCCCATGATATCTTTTTATATATGGCATTCACTATTATAATTACATGTGTACAGTCATGGCCAAAAGTTTTGAGAATGACACAAATATTATATTTTCACATGATCTGCTGCCCTCTGGTTTTTATGTGTGTTTGACAGATGTTTTTATCACAGACAGAAATATAATAATTGCAAACATATGAGTAACAAAAGCTTATATTGGCAGTTAGAATGAGTTAATGCAGCAAGTCAGTATTTGCAGTGTTGACCCTTCTTCTTCAGGACCTCTGCAATTCTCCCTGGCATGCTCTCAATCAACTTCTGGACCAAATCCTGACTGATAGCAGTCCATTCTTGCACAATCAATGCTTTCATTTTGTCAGAATTTTTAGGTTTTTGTTTGTCCACCCGTCTCTTGATGATTGACCACAAGTTCTCAATGGGATTAAAGGGAATCTGTCACCCTAAATTGGCAGGATATTTAAATGATGGCAGTCAGGTCAGATGGGCGGTGTTTTGGGTACTTGCCTTAACATGTTGTTCGCCGCTGTCTCCATTATTTCTGGGAATTGTAGTCGTTGCCCTCCATATAACGCGCCTGCGCATTGCAATCTTGAATTGCACACGCGCAGAATGCTTTGCCCGCAGATTGCAATGCGCAGGCGCGTTATTTGGAGGGCAACGACTACAATTCCCAGAAATAATGGAGACAGTGGCGAACAACATGTTAAGGCAAGTACCCAAAACACCGCCCATCTGACCTGACTGCCATCATTTAAATATCCCGCCAATTTAGGGTTACAGATTTCCTTTAAGATCTGGGGAGTTTCCAGGCCACGGACCCAAAATCTCTATGTTTTGTTCCCTGAGCCATTTAGTTATCACCTTTGCTTTATGGCAAGGTGCTCCATCATGCTGGAAAAGGCATTGTTGATCGCCAAACTGCTCTTGGAGGGTTGGGAGAAGTTGGTCTTTCTTGGGCGCCCTGGAGCCTTTTTGGCAACAATGGAACCTCTCTCCTTGAAGTTCTTGATGATGCGATAGATTGTTGACTGAGGTGCAATCTTTCTAGCTGCGATACTCTTCCCTGTTAGGCCATTTTTGTGCATTGCAATGATGACTGCACGTGTTTCTTTAGAGATAACCATGGTTAACAGAGAAGAAACAATGATGCCAAGCACCAGCCTCCTTTTAAAGTGTCCAGTGGTGTCATTCTTACTTAATCATGAAAGATTGATCTCCAGCCACGTCCTCATCAACACCCACACCTGTGTTAATGGAGCAATCACTGAAAAGAGGTTAGCTGGTCCTTTTAAGGCAGGTCTGCAATGATGTTGAAATGTGTTTTGGGGGATAAAGTTCATTTTCTAGCCAAATATTGACTTTGCAAGTAATTGCTGTTAAGCTGATCACTCTTTATAACATTCTGGAGTATATGCAAATTGCCATTAGAAAAAGTGAAGCAGTAGACTTTGTAAAAATTAATATTTGTGTCATTCTCAAAACTTTTGGCCATGACTGTATGTTGCATAACCCATCAGCATGTTCTTGATACCTAGCAGTGCCTTCTTTTATAACTATCTATCATTCATGGTTTCTGGTTATATTATTCATGTTTTCCATTTGGTTGGTTTGGTTGCTTTTCTCCTGGTTGTTTTTGTTCCTCTGTGCACCAATTGCTTGATCAATAAACTTGTGATTTATTTTTCACCTAAACATTATAAGAATTTTTTTTGTTTTTTTCTTCGCTTAAGGTTTTTAATATCATATACATGTACAGAATGTCAGGTGCAGGTTGCGGCTCCTTCAGAATGTTGTACAGTACATAATAATAATTTTTATTTTTGTAGCGTGTAGTGCCACGGTAGCACACTTACGCAGTGATGAGGCAGTGACTCAGCAAAGTTCAAAGCAAAAGTCTCTTTAATGTGTTTACTTCACACAATATTAATGTCCAACTCATATCAATGCATAGCACTAATGTCCAGTTCACATAAACACAGCACACAATGTCCTCTAGCTGGGCACATATCCTCTTGAATATAGTCACTAAACACGCTAGTCCTCCTCTGACCAGTTTCCGTGGGCTACTGCACTGCTGTGTTAATGTCTCTTTCCTTATAGCATTTCACAGTACACGATATCCTCAGTTTACAGTCACTAAACATGCTAGTCCTCCTTTGACCAGTTGCCGTGGGCGACTGCACCACCGTGTCAATGTTCTACTCACTAAACAGGCTAGTCCTCCTTCGGGCACAGGACATTCTGCCTCCGGTTCACCGCCGGGCACACGACCTGTGGGTGCCAGGTGTCCCAGCTCTCCTGGCTGTTTGGCTTCACTGGCCTGTGTTGCCTCCCACAGGTGGAGCGCTGCAGAGCCGATTGCTCTGTACTCCTCCAAACACCAGACTGACACTGATTCTGACCCTGACACCCCCATACCCTATACTGCAGGGCTTTTAACTAGAATCTGTGGCCTCCGGGAATGAAACAGATTGCACCATTACCATACTGCTGTCTGTTTCAAACATAAAAACCCAGAGCAGGTTTTCCCTAAATCTGCCTTGGACAACTAGCATGTACAAGACATATACTCACTTTAGTAACCACAGTTGTGCCTGCAATGCACTCTCATGGCCTCAATACGCCTCCCGACGCATCCTGAGTGAAAAATACAGCGACCCCTATAGGTAACACCAGTCACTGCCTCACAAGCGCCAACATATTCCTCAGCAGTTATGATCTTATGGGCACAAAAGCTCTGTGTGTGTGCAGTCTTCATGGCATTTTGTAATTAGATAAAATTCTGATTTTGTCTTTTAAGCCCATCAGATGTCACGGATAATATCAACTAGCAATAAGTGGATCAGGCAAAATTCGAATTTACCTCTTTGCTTGTTTTTCCTGGGAAATTTGAATTTGGAGAAGTTATTCTCTACAAATGTAATGTCCCTTATTATGCTCTGAGGTCTCTACGACTGTCACCAGTCCAACTGTTGCCATATCTTCTGATCCCCTGCCACTTGTGTTGGAATCTTTGGGCCTTTTGCCCTGTGCCAGACTTTTAGGGTGTCATTGCATCCTCGAGAGTACTGCTTAAGCGCATAAGGTGAACAGCGCATGTCATGATGCCTTTTACCTTCCGTACACCTGAGCAGGATTTTCCCAGATGCCATGAAACCCAGACATTCGGCACCGTACTAGAGGCCGAAAGATTCAATCGCAAGCGTCAAAGAGATCAGATATTACAGCAAGGACCGGACGTGGTGAGTATCAGAGGGGCCGTAGAGGTGAGAGGCGAAATGAGTAATTTACATTTTTTTTGCTTTTTGATTACCCATTGTGGTTAAAAAATGGTGGCCACTGAACACCTTTTTGCCAAATCCGCTCTGAAGCAAATTACAAAAATAAAAAACATTTAGGTGAATTTGAGAGATGTACGTGTTGGAGTACACCAATGGAGACCATCAATGCTTAATATGCGCTTTCCTTGGCAAACCGAAACCTTAGAGCCTGCTCCGCCCCAATCTTGCCTCAGGTCTTTTCCAATCCTTTGAGGCTTTTGACCATCTGCCAACTCAGGAATCTGGTGGTAGTTTCCTCTTTCTTCCACGTCCAGGTAGCATAGTCTTTGCTCCTATAACTTTGAACTTGTGAAAATCCATTGCTTTTGCTATCTTATTGTATGTCATAACAGCCAAAAAGTGCTCTATTAAGTAAGAAAGACACTCTTCTCAAAGGGGTTGAGTTATCAATAAAAATTACATTTTGTGCTAAATTTTGAGAAATCACTTCTTTATTGCAAACAGAAGAAAATTTGTAAATTTTGTTAACAAACCTGGTTTGCAATGAAGATTGAATCATTTTGAGTTCAACCTTTTTGGGGGTGCAAGAATTTAGTAGCATCAAAGCTCTAGTGTCAAGACGGTCAAGTTATCTCTGCAATGCAAACCTTAGAGATTTTGCATTGTAGCCCATGAACTTACGCTAGGAAACAGCAGGCACTTTAAGGAACAACATATAGGCATGCATTTAAGTTTATAATATTATGGGCAATGACATGGATTTATAAATATAGAACAAAAATCTGTCATTATTTTATTTTAGGTAGTATGGTGTGGAAAATATGGTATTTTTGAAATTTGCTAAAGCATTCAATGATGTCTCTCCTGTATACCTAACTTAGTTCTCTTGGTTTAGAAAGCATTATTTGTGATTGGGTAAATAGCTAGCTCAAGAACTGATTCCAGAGAATTGTGGTCAATAATTCACAGTGTGAATGGTCCCTATAAGTGATGTACCCCTAGATATAATGCTGGGGCCACTATTCTCCAACCCATCGATTAATTATATAAACGTTAGGAACATTAAAATTGTTTATATGTCTCTAGTTACAATTAATCTATATGAACCAGATATTATAGGTTGAGTAAAACTGGGAGAGTCACTTTTAGGAAGATCTGAAGGAGAATGCAATGTCAATCTCTGCTTCTTAGGTTAACATTGTATTATTTTGTATCCAAAGAGGTATAAACTCAAGAGACAGGAGCATGTTTGCTTTACAATTAGTACAACCTTATTTAAAAAAAAAATGCAGATCATTATAGGGCCCCAATTCGTACATTTCCAACAACATGCGTTGGGGTTCAAAAAGGAGCAAAGATTGTGAACTGAGCAATTCAGAAGCATAGAAAATTTTGATTTGGGGAAAGATAATACCTGGTGGATAACATTGCAAGTTATAGAAAAGCATACGTGACCAATTAAAAAATATTATGTTAATTGTAAGAATACTTCACAAAGCAATCTTCAAAAAAATTACCAAAATAGCTATAAAGCTGTGGAATAATCAACCCTAGGAATTATCGTTAAGGAGATACTTTCTTGAAAACAACACAATTTCAGAAAGTTGTAATAAAAATTTATTGGATGTCTATTCAAGGGTGCAGTTTTTTTCATATTTTAGGGTAAATTGAACTCAAGTATCCCCTTACTATTGGTAGACAAGATTTCAAAGGAAGTCTTCACCATTTAGTGATACACCTGTTCCCTGGCTTAAACTGGATGGTAGAAAAGGTTACCCCTTCTTCATTAAAATATAAATTTCTTAGTAAAAGCACTACTTCAACAATTGAAACATCATGTTATTACATTTCAGGATGCGTGAATAAGTACATAGGTATAGAAGAGTAGAAGGTATATTCACATCAGCCATACAGAAGTCACGTCCTACCTTCAACATTAAAGCTTCGTATTATGTTGGACACTGGCATAGACGTCCTATCATCTGCGTATCGGTTATAGAGATCAATCATATACTGAGGAAGCTTCATTGGGGTCTTCTCTTGAAATAAAAATCCTGTAAGGTTCAGACTCTCTTTAAGATGCTTTTCAATGGTTCCATTTATGGAGCTCAGAATTCCCTCAGCTTCTTCTTCATGATGCATCAGATCTTCCTTTACGTTTTTAGGCAATGGTTTGTTCAGTGTAAACTTTGCTAGGAATATAACTAGAGAACCCAAAATGGGTAACCTGACATACCGCATCATGTTTGGATTTCCTCTTAACGATGGAGCTGCTTATATTATTATTTCAAGATTTCTCCAGTGGTAAATCGATTTAGAAGGAATAAACCAGGCAAGGCTCTTCTTTGAGTTATTTTTCAAGCTACTATCCTGGCAGTTATGAAACAGACCAAAGTGCTCACTGTCTCTTATCTGGGGTTTCAATTGCAATGTATCAACTGAGCTTATCACACTGAAGTCCTTCGTTAATGAAGATTCTATAAACATGTTGAACTGGTGTGGGGCATGAAGGGAGGCCCTCCATATAGTACATGGAAGAGGCTACTGCTTAATTAACTGTCCTTGACCAAATATCCGCATTCTTGATTTGTGAAATTTCCTAAAACTTTGTTTATTCCACTAGACATGACGCCATCCATCATTTTGTTCTTTGAAAGGTTTGTATCCATAAATAAATATATTAAACTATTTATGAAGGATTACAACATAGATTTTCAAGCATACCTATAATCCTGCATTATTTTCTATTTTTTTTCTTTGAGGACATGAAATTACTAAAATTTCAGCCTTACAGAACTAACAAATTTGTTTTTCAAATATATTTATTGATTTTAAATTGTAGGGGAAGTAAAGGGAAGGGAGGGAGGGTAGAACTAACAAATTTGTAACAGGGACTTCTACCTTATGTAAGGCATATTACTAGTCTCCTCATATGGGGCAGACACAATGGCAGACCGTGGTTCTTTATCATCAGGGCTAACATCTATACAGAATATGTTCACTTTTATTTGAAAGTTTTTATTATCATTGTACACTGAAGACATATCATTATGATATGATCTAATAAGGTATTTGTGACCCACAAGAAGCAGACTCTTGTTTTAACTGATTTTCTCCAAATTAACCTCATAAAGACTCAGTCATAAATTTACCTCACTTGGTCCTGTGCTTTGTCTCCACACTATTGTAAATTTATGGCATAGGGTTAAAACTTGTGCTCCTGCAATAGTAATAACAGCAGGTTTGTGTGCCCAGGTGTAAGACACAGTTAAGGATCCTGGGAAGAAGACAGAAACGGTTTGCTACCTATTGTCTTTAACTTCGCTGGCCACAAAGCACTCAATAAGTGATATGTAATGTACAGAAGCATTGGTGCCGCTTGGCAATCGGTGGAGAAGTCATGATGTGTGCAGTTGACATGGCATGACGCTGCAGGCGAAACACAAAGACCGGAAAAATGGCCAGTGCTGGACCCAAGGAGCGTGAGTACTATTGTTACGACACAACTGTCAAGTGACCTTGGACAAGGGGCTCCTTTCCTGGCCCTAACACTGGGAGGCGGCTCTAACACTAGAGGGCGCCCTAGCTCACCCTGTTCCCTGAGATACTTCAGATGGCAAAGACGCCTGGGCCTCCGCTCTTGCCTTATCTCCTAAGTTAGCCCTTGTCTGTCCCCTTCCCCCACCCAGGGAAGAGGGGGCACTACTGTGCACCGCAGTTCACTAACCTGACAGACAAAGGTAAACTGAAAACTCCACACACACAAAACATTCACTTACATGTAATAGAGGAATCCACCAGGGTGTGCAGGAAGAGAAAGAAAGGGAAGGATAAGGAACTACCAATTGTACAAACCAAACAACAGTCGCTTCTAACACCTCTCTAGCTCTCCTTCTCAAACCAACTTCTCTCCCTCCTATTGTCATGCAGCAAGTGCTAACTCTGACAAGGACTAGGTAATAGAACCCAGATTTTATAGGGAGAAAGAGTGACTAACTAGACACAGCTGAACACAGGAATTTCCAACATGGCCAATTAATTAACCCCTGTTCTGCTGGAAGAAATAAAGACGTTTAATGAACCGGAGGAAGGAGCGAAGGAGTAGGAGCAACCAGACGCTGTGGTCTTCTGGCTGTGCTCCATTGTGGTAACCCCATGACAACTATGTGGCTTTATAATTTTACATGACTTCTAGCTTTAATTGTGGAACACCCCTTTACGTGTCAAAGGTATAGTAACAAACGGTGAATGTCACCTTGCAACTAACCATTATCAGTAACTACTGAGTTGCTTGTCCTAAACAAATAATTTTCATTGAACAGAACTTAAATGTTCTAATTGTGTACCTTTCAAGTAAGTGGGCTTTTCCTTAAAGTACTTGTCCATTTTTGTTTTGGTTGTGTTGCACCCATATTTAGTAAGATCCTTCTAAATAGACTCCGCACAAATGCGTACATCTAAGAAAAGGAATGTATCAAAAATGTTAGTATGTGAACTAAGTTTTAGTATGTGAAAGTGAAATTATTTCCCAATGTAGTCACCAACGATAATTATGCAAGGATAATTATAGCATCATGGCATCCGGCATCCACGCTATCTTTTCCTCCTTATGAACCGTGATGATGGGGAAACGCGTCGGGGATAACTCATGCTAAGTCTCACTATCTTATTTATTTCATGCTGTTGCATTGTACTAACATTGTAGCCTTGTGAGGCTCCATTCAATGGTCTGTGGAGCTGAGGCAATCATGATTTAGCCCCGGATACCTATGGATTATTATATGGATATTATCTTGATTAGATTTACATGTTACATTTTGATGTGAGATTTACATTTTTTGTTTTTGCTCTCAGACCTATATGCTAAGATATTATAAGTAGAATATAAGGATCTATCCGTTTCATTACTCCCCTCCACTATATTGTTTTCCCACCTATATTGATAGGGTATTATCAGTGAAGAGAGGGATAGTCCACGTTGAGTGGGGGCGCCAAAAAATTGTTTCTTAGGGTGCCAACCTCCACAGAAAGGAAAGGTGAGATTAGGCATATTGTAGGGTCTTGACAGGAAGGATTGGTCTGAATATCATATACTTTTTTTTTTCTGGTTTATCAATTTTAAAACCATACACACTGGGTTTGGTGTATTTTAATAATAGATTGATTAAAATGTAAGAATTTTTGAGGGAGATTTATGTGCACTATTCATCCCCGGTCAGGCTGGGAGGCTGCCTGTGGCCTCCACGTACCTGTATAACCTCTCTACAATGCCTGGGCATGCTCCTGATGAGGCGGCAGATGGTCTCCTGAGGGATCTCCCTCCAGACCTGGATTAAAGCATCCGCCAACTCCTGGTCAGTCTGTGGTGCATCATAACGTTGGTAGATGGAGCGAGACATGATGTCCCATATGTGCTCAATCGGATTCAGGTCTGGGGAACGGGCCGGCCAGTCCATAGCTTCAATGCCTTCATCTTGCAGGAACAGCTGACACACTCTATCCAAATGAGGTCTGGCATTGTCCTGCATTAGGAGGAACCCAGGACCAACCACCCCAGCATATGGTCTCATAAGGGGTCTGAGGATCTCATCTCGGTACCTAATGGCAGTCAGGGTACCTCTGGCAATCACATGGAGGGCTGTGCGGCCCTCCAAAGAAATGCCACCCCACACCATTACAGTCACGGGGCAGAGTAAGGAATACAGGGGACGAGGAACCTGGGCCCCTGAACTGCCCCTTTCCTTAACTTGGGGGTACACTTAGAGGTAGTGAGGCCCAAGTCACCGGCCTGTCTCTGTCTCCTGTTTAGCCCTGGGCTAAACCCCCCAACTCCCTCCCCAGGAAGTGAGACAGGGAATAAAGGGAACTACCCCAAAACAACAAAGAGAAGGAAAGACAGACATTAAGGGGTTAAATCAACTAAACAAAGAAACTTAGCTTTCTCTGCTGTAATGCACCGCACAGCAGAGTAAGGCACCAGATGAGGGAAGCAACTGAAGTACAACTGCTCTCAGCAAGCTCCTGACTCCAGCTTGGTTGGTTTCCAAATGGTAGAAATATCACCAACAGTCAGCTGACGCCTCAGGAGACCTTTTAAAGGATTGTGGGAGTGGTCTCCACCTTCTCCTGACGAGTCAGTAGCAATGTAGTTACACCAGTGGCCACCGGGGAAAAGACTGAGATTAACCCCCAGTGGCCTAAAAGGAAAAAGGTTTTAGTATACAGAGAGAGATCTGCCACAGATCCAAATATGGATCGTGACCGTACCCCCCTTTAATGAGGGGCCTCTGGACCCTCAACACCGCACCTAATATACCACCTACGGTGAGGACGCCTCGATCCACCAGGGTTCACCCCAGCAGTCACCTGACTCTCAGGTTTATGGCAAACGCGGACTGATGGAAGTGGCAATAAGGTATGCTCCGGAGGTGCCACAAATCTCCTGAGCGCCATCCTGGGGAATGAGTTATGTACGGGCATTACTGGGGTAACTCCAGCTGGTAAGTCCCCGGACCGAGAATGGCCGACACCCGAAACAGCCCGATCACCTGAGAACACCTGACTTCAGCCACACCCTTCCACCAGATGTTTTTGGTGGACACCCATACATACTCATTCACACACAGGTCCAGACCGTTTATTGCCATACACACGTTTGCCACAAGACGGTGAACTTTTCGAGGAACTGACAACAGAGGCATCCCCCTGTGTCACCACACTCACCCAATTCTCAGAGGAAACCACCCTCCCCCGACCCCTCCTCCCAAGAGGGCTCCTACTCTCAGGGTTGGCTAGTGGTGAATGTTGGGACTTACCCCTACTCCTTGGCAGCACCTCTGCTGCCCCACTGGAGAAGAAGGGGATGGTTGAAGAAAGACAGCAGAGACAGTAGCCCCCAGGCAGCAGCCCTCACACGACTGACCCCAGCTGACAACTTCCCTGGAACGTCAATCTATGACCGGGTTGTGTTTTGTCAACAAGGGAGGCCTAAAACGATGGGTATTGGCATACGCTCCAAGACATAGCATGACAGGGACTCATCATGGTGAGTCCCTATATACAGGCGTATATCATACATGACCTAGGTCACACTCCCCTGACTGAGTGGGACAGAGTCAATGGTCTGGACACCTAGTGGTTTTGCTAGCGTCTTACACATCAGGCCATTGGTCCGGACAAAGTGAGCATCCACCAAATTGACTCCCGCTTCACTGTCCACCAGCACCGGTATACCCTTAGATACCACGCCAATCACCACTCTTGCAGTCAGGGTACACTGAGGGGAAGAAGTGGAAGAAATATACACTCCCTGGTCACCTCCCTTCACACGACCAGGGGGATGCGGCTTCTTGGATGGAACAGGTATTTTGGCGCAAGCTGGGCAGCCCCCAATGAAATGACCAGTCTTCCCACAGTAAAAACATGCCCCCACACCATGCCGAACCACAGGCAACCCCTTTGAGGACCAACTGCTCCCACCTGAATGGGTTCGTCCGACTGCTCAGTTGTGTCCTCCTCCCTAACCAGGACAACAGGGGGCAGTTTTGGTGTATGCCTCTCCCTGAGGCGTCTATCCACCCGGATGGCAAGGGACATGGTGGCCTCCAATGACCTGCACCAGAGTATCCTACAACCTTGGGGATAGACCGTGCACAAAATGACTCCTAAGGGCAGGATCATTCCACTGTGTGTCAGTGGCCCATCTCCTGAACTCTGAACAGTACTCCTCAACCGGCCGATCCCCATGCTTGATTTTACGGAGTCGGGATTCCGCCAGAGAGACACCATCAGGATCTCCATACACCAGCGCCAGAGCCGCAAAAAAAACGTCACCGACCGTAAAGATGGTGAATAGGTAGAAGGCCCAAGATTGGGGATCACCCTTAAGAAGGTAGACAATAATCCCCACACGCTGTTCCTCACTCCCTGATGAACAGGGGCGGAGCCTGTAGTACAATTTACAGGCCTCCTGAAAAAGCAGAAATTTATCTCTCCCTCCATAAAACCTGTCAGGGAGAGATATCTTAGGTTGAACCTGCATCTGAGCCGAGGCCCAGAACCCCACCAACTGCTGTAACTTCTGTACCACCTCACCCCGCAGCACCTTAAGCTCATCTATGAGGGACTGAAGCAGTTGTGCAAAGGCCTGCATTTGGGCCATGGCTCACAGGAGAGAAAAAAGGTGTCGGTTGGTGATAATGTCAGGGGGCAGAGTAGGGAATACAGGGGACGAGGAACCTGAACCACTGAACTGCCCTAAGGCTAAATGAGGCCCTGTCTTTCCTCAACTTGCGGGTACACTTAGAGGTAGTGAGGCCCAAGTCACCGACCTGTCACTGTCTCCTGTTTAGCCCTGGGATAAACCCCCCCAACCCCCTCCCCAGGAGGTGAGACAGAGAATAAAGGTAACTACACCAAAACAACGAAAGGAAGGAAAGACAGACATTAAGGGGTTAAATCAACTAAACAAAGAAACTTAGCTTTCTCTGCTGTAATGCACCGCACAGCAGAGTAAGGCACCAGCTGAGGGAAGCAACTGAAGTATAACTGCTCTCAGCAAGCTCCTGACTCCAGCTTGGTTGGTTTCCAAATGGTAGAAATATCACCAACAGTCAGCTGACGCCTCAGGAGACCTTTTAAAGGATTGTGGGAGTGGTCTCCACCTTCTCCTGAGGAGTCAGCAGCAATGTAATTACACCAGCGGTCACCGGGGGAAAAGACTGAGATTAACCCCCAGTGGCCTGAAAGGAAAAAGGTTTTAGTATGCAGAGAGAGATCCAAATGTGGATTGTGACAATTACTGACCCACTGACAAACCGGTCATGCTGAAGGATGTTGCAGGCAGCATATCTTTCTCCACGGCATCTCCAGACTCTGTCACATCTGTCACATCTGCTCAGTGTGAACCTGCTTTCATCTGTGAAGAGCACAGGTCGCCAGTGGCGAATTTGTCAATTCTGGTGTTCTGTGGCAAATGCCAAGCATCCTGCACAGTGTTAGGCTGTGAGTACAACCCTCATCTGTGGACGTCGTGCATGCAGACCCTCCTCATGGAGTCGGTTTCTGTTTGTGCAGACACATGCACATTTGTGTCCTGCTGGAGGTCATTTTGCAAGGTTCTGGCAGTGCTCCTCCTGTTCCTCCTTGCACAAAGGCAGAGGCAGCTGTCCTGCTACTGGGTTGTTGCCCTCCTACGGCCTCCTCCACGTCTGCTGATGTACTGGCCTGTCTCCTGGTAGCGCCTCCAGCCTCTGGACACTACGCTGACAGACACAGCAAACCTTCTTGCCACTGCTCGCATTGATGTGCCATCCTGGATGAGCTGCACTACCTGAGCCACTTGTGTGGGTTGTAGAGTTTGTCTCATGCTATCACGAGTGTGAAAGCACAACCAACATTCAAAAGTGACCAAAACATCAGCCAGAAAGCATTGGTACTGAGATGTGGTCTGTGGTCCCCACCTGCAGAACCACTCTTTTATTGAGTGTGTCTTGATAATTGCCAATAATTTACAACTGTTGTCTATTCCATTTGCACAACAGCATGTGAAATTGATTGTTAATCAGTGTTGCTTCCTAAGTGGACAGTTTGATTTCACAGAAGTTTGATTTACTTGGAGTTATATTCTGTTATTTAAGTGTTCCCTTTATTTTTTAGAGCAGTGTAAATCTATTCTATCCATTATATTCTAACCTAATCTTTTCTATACTGTACATGGCATCTGCCGGCTTTTAATATATCTTTCTATCTATCTATTTACATATATACTGTATATATGTATATACTGTATATATATATGTATGTCTGTTTGAAGATTATTTGGTTTTAAAATCATGTGTACAGTTTTGTTTTAAAATGCGATTTTAACATAAGCTTTTACAATAGAGAGAACTGCTGAATGTAAAAGCTCATGTTAAAATTGCATTGCACACGGATTGCATACGCATGTCATATGGATGTCCAGTGCAAAATCGCATGGAAATCACATTACACTCGCATGACACTCACATGACACTCGCATAGCACTCGGCCGTTTTTTCGGTCCGGAAATCGGACCTTTTTTTCTCGCAAATGGGTACGTACCCTTAAAGGGGGTTCTGGGTAGTGAGAGCTCCATCGCTCCTTAACATGTGCGTCATATGTCGTGTCCCTGCATGTGATACAGCCTTGCATGCCATACCCACATCTTTCCCGGCAAATGATGGCTGATTTAATCAGTCATCATGTGCCTTTAACAACCGTGGGTTAAATGTCAATCACTGTGGTATTTAACACACACAGGCAGGAGGGAGCGTCATTCCACACATCCATCCATCCTTCATCGGATTGGTTGCCATCACAGCCGGAGGACTACTGAAGACCTCTGTGCTTGTATGACTATCCTCCTGATGACTAATTAAATGGTGAGGAGTTGCAATTCTAGATGCAGCCTATCGACTAGACCTTTTTTTCCAGCTCTTGACAATTCCTTCAATTACTTTATTGCTATTGTTATGTCTGTCATATCTACCATATATAAAAAGTAAGAAAAACACACAATAAACAAGAGTAAGTTTTATTAGATCATGTGTACTATAGAAATACTTTAACATTATTATGAATGACATAGGCAGAATACATATTATATAGTCGTCTAATAAAAAAATATTCCATACATATTATTAATAAAGAACATAAATTACATCTTCAGAGCAATGGGAACAATGCAAAAAATCCTACAAGCAATACGTCTAGCGGTGACCAAAGAGTAATAGAAAAGTGATTCATCCAATATACATTATGTATCAGCTGGGCATTACTACTGATTTATATTAGGAGTTGGCTTGTGACATAGACCCATGTCATGTAAATTCTTCATATAATAAGGCCACATTCACACGCTCAGTATTTGGAAAGTATTTTACCTCAGTATCTGTAAATACAGAAGTGGTGACGTCTTTCTATTATACTTTTCCTGATTGTTCCTCTCCTGGTTTTGGCTTACAAATACTGGTGTAAAATACTGATCAAATACTCAATGTGTGAACATGGCCTTAGAATAGGTGATTACTTGTTTTCACCGGAGAACCTTTGTACATGCATATTTGCTACTGTGGAATAGCCACAGGACGGAGGGACATTATAGTGAATTGCCAGTGTCCTACTTACATCATATTATAAAATATTACCACCTGGAAAAAATGAGATACTGTTTAAAGTATATCCTGACCTGTTACCAGCATGTCATTTTAGGTCCAAAAATCCATGCTGGTTTTCTTAATACAGTATATGTTTTTTGCATAGGTCCTCCATTCTTCTACTGTGCTTCATTTCTGCAGCAAAGACAAATCCTGGCTACCAATGCGCACCAGTAGAAAGAGCTGATCAGCTTACTGCATGCTGTTTTACTGCTGATATAAAGGGTTTGTCCAACAGTGAAATACTTCTTTTTTAGTAATGTATTGATTAAAAATAATAAACACAGAAATATACCCTAACAGATACTGCGCAGGCTGCTTCGAAAGGCCTCACCTGCTCTGGAAGTCTGTGATTGATTAGCTGCAGCGGTCACGTCGGAGAAACAACTGGTGCTGTGATTTATGAAAGAAGCAAACAATGCTTTCACACTTAGCGGAAACCACCGGAGCAGCATACGCTGGATCCTCGGAGCGCTGGAAGGTGAGTATGCCTATGTTTATTATTTTTAATCAATCCATAGCTAAAGGAAAAAAAATACAGTTGGACAACCCTTTTAGGGCTCATACTCACTGGCTGGAAAAAAATCGGTCCG
>VIAB01011461.1:43147-58959 GCA_009801035.1 Oophaga pumilio
ACACTGCTGTCCACCCTGTCTATCTGATCTAATACTGGAAATACAAGGGTAGCTGAGGTAAGAAGAGTTTTCTCACACTGCTGTCCACTCTGTACTATGGGTGTTGAAGTTACAAGTGGCTGTTTACTCTAATGTTCACCTTGTTTTCCTGATTGATTTAACAGGGTACTTGCTTCAACAGGTCACCCCCAACTCTTAGCCAATTGTGCAGTACATTGAGGCTTTTGTCCCACTACAGACAGGACACAGAAGAGAGGCTTATGCTGCAGTCAGTTGTCTTACAGCCACACACAGAACAGTGATAAAAAAAACTGGATATGGTTAAGCTCCGGAGATAGACAAGTCTTTATATTTCTAATTTTTAATTATAATATGAAATAAAAAAGGATCAACAAAAACTAAGAGTTTATGTGAGGCATTACGAAGACGTTTTTCTTAATGCTTTGTTCATTTTCTGTGATTAGTGATATTTAAAAAAACATGTGTAACTAGCAAGGGTATACATAGAAATTTAGAACATGCATCACTGCCAAGCACTTTGTTCATGTAACAGTGGTGTTAGAGTTGTGGTAGAACCACTGTACCATGGTCCGAGGAGAGGCTGGAGTGGTGTAACTAGGTGAACAACTGACTCTACGCTAGAGCCCCTGATGGTGGAGTTACACTTGGCTCCAGATGTACACTAGGTGCTACACCAGGACAAACCTTAGACGCACGGCAACTGACCCCCAGGGGGCAGGAAGCTGAAACAGCCTAGAAGGGAAAGTTCAGCTGGTACAGGAAGGCACTGCAGGAACACAGGAGCGGCAGGTGCTGGAATACAGACAATCAATGGCAGGTGCAGACAGGAACAGAAGGTATACAGGCGGACACTGGTAGGTGCAGGCAGGTATGCCTGGTATACAGGTGGGCATGACAGGTGCAGGCAGGTATGGCTGATATATTGGCAGGCACTGGCAGGTACGGATGGTATACAGGTGGGCACTGAAGTTGCAGGCAGGTACAGCTGGTATACAGGTGGACACAGCAGGTGCAGGAAGGTCGTGCAAGTACAAATGGTATACAGGCAGGCACGGGCAGGTAGAAGCAGGTGCTAGAAGATAAACTAAAATAGGGGATCTGAGAACTAGCAAGCATGCATGCAAAGTGAACATATTGTCCAGGCACCTCTCATCAGGTAGAAGTGCCTTAAAGTGATCCTGTCATCAGGATTTTGCTAAGTAAACTACAGACACTGTCAGGTTGGCGCCGTTACTCTGATTAAAATGATAGATGCCACTATGCATGAGCTGCTGCCAGCACTATTTTTCTGTAGTCAATTTTTTTTTCCAAAGACCACAATATGAACAAGTGCAGTATTTAAAATAGGAGGCGGCAGGTCACTGAAGGTTCAGTGACCTATCATTTAAGCCCATAAGTATGAATATGAGAACAGAGTACCAAATAAACACCTGCCCACAGTCCTGCCCCAAAGCACAGGAATCTTATTAGCTGAAAACTTTAAGTACAGATTAAACAACAACCACAAGATGGATTTAATCAACCCAGGTATCATTTTAATCAAAGTAACGGCGCCAACCTGACAGTGTATGTAGTTTACTTCGTGAAATCCCGATGACAGGTTCGCTTTAAATAATAAGTGTCAGAGCAACAGTAAGTATCTTGGAGGACTCAATGATGTGATGAGGCTCCAACTCTGGGTCAGAATACAGAAATGACCTGGAAAGCGCATACGCTTTGATGTTCGTGTTTGCCGGCTGGAAATGGAGAACAAAACCAAAGCAAACAATGAACAAAGACCACCTTGGTTGATGCGGATTGAGACGCTGTGTGGACTGCAGATAGGCTAAGTTCTTGTGGTCCGTATGGATAATTACAGAATGAACCAAGTAGAAAGCACCACTCCTCCAAATCCAATTTATCACTAAGAGTTCTCGATTACCTATCAAGTAGTTACTTTCTGGAGCTAAAAAGGCTTTGGAGAAGAAACCGCAGGTCACCAAACGTCTGTAGGAGATTTCAGAGTAAGAACGGCACCGGGCCCAGAGGAGTAAGCATCCATCTCCAAATAGAATTGTTTATTACTGTCAGGTTGATGCAGCACTGGAGCTGAAGAGAAAGCCTGTTTTAAGGAAGAAAATGTGCTTTCAACCTCCAGGGACCATTCCTTAGGGTGTGCATCCTTACGGATCAGGGTAGAAATTGGAGCAGTCCGAGAGGAGAAATGTGGAATGAACTGGTGGCAGTAATTTGCGAATCCCAGAGACCGCTGGATAGCCTTCAGGCCATCAGGATAAGGGAACTTCAGAATGGCAGACACTTTCTCGGGATCCATCCTCAATCCGGTCGCAGAGATGATGTATCCTAAGAAGGCAAGAGAGATTGGCTCTATGACACACTTCTCAAACTAGACATACAAATGGTTCTTCTTCAATCTCATCAAGACCTGGATGACATCTCTCCTGTGCATGGGCAGATGGGGGGAGAACATCAGTATGTCATCCAGGTAAACCACTACAAAAGAGTAGAGATGATCCCAGAAGATATCATTTACTAGTTCTTGGAAGACTGCTGGGTCATTGCAGAGCCCAAATGGCATTACTCGATACTCATAATGGCCATCCCGGGTATTGAAGGCAGTCTTACATTCGACCCTCTGCCATATTTGGAGTAGGTTATATGCTCCTTGCAGATCAAGTTTAATAAAGAATCTAAAATCACTGAGACAATCAAACAACCCTGAGATAAGGGGCAGAGGATACTTATTCTGGTTAAGACCCAAATAGTCAATACAGGGCCGGAGTGAGCCTTCCTTCTTTGTAGCAAAGAAGAATCCTGCTCCAGCTGGGTAGGATGACTTCCAGATAAATCCCCTGGCAAAGTTCTCTTTGATATATTTGGACATGGCTGCCTGAGACAGAGAATAGATATGGCCTGGAGGAGGAGAATAACCAGGAAGAAGATCAATAGAACAGTCACACAGCCTCAGGTGGTGGTGTCTCTGCCTCCTTTTAATTGAAAACAAAAAGGCCCAATAAGCGGGAGGCAAGCTTGGTATATTTGACAGAGTAGCCAGTGATTGAGCAGGATGAATGCATGAACCCAATGCAGTATTTCTCTGGACCTCCAATCCAGGACTAGCTGGTGGGTAGGTAGCCAAGGCAGACCCAAGAGCTGAGGATGGGACAAACCTGGTAGCACATAATAGGAGATTTTCTCTGATTCCAACATTCCTACCAAAAGATCCGCTCAGAGATGAAGAGATCTGCTTCAGCTACAGATGATATCACCAATGGACTCGGGAGGCATTGAATGAGGATCCAATAACAATCCACCATGGCCTGTTATATGAAATGTCCTGCAGAACCAGAATCCAAGTAATCCTCTTCAATGAAACAGGTGTTGCCACAGGAAACAGACACTGTCAGAGTCAGCAAGGAAAGGAGTAATTCTCACCCAGGATAGCCTCTCCTACTGACCATAGACTCTGGAGTTTCCCGACTTCTCTAGACATGAGTAGATCAGATGTTCGGGACAACCACAGTAGGAGCATCTTCCCACCAAACGCCAGACCACCTGACGATGCTTTGACAGTTTCACTCAGTCAACTTGTATTGTTTCAGAGGAGGGTATCAAAGCTGAGATCTGTGTCATGATCGGCCTGTGGAAGGTAGGAGCCAAGCACATAGATCCTATTTTATGGATCACCTCTTTGGAGCGCTCCTGACACCTGATGTCAATCCAGGTAGACAGGGACACCAGGTCATCCAACGAGGTAGGAATATCACGACCAGCTACCTTCTCCAGGCAAGACAGTCCCAGAAGGTGGCAACCAGAGCTTCATTGTTCCAAGCGAGTTCGGTGGTCAGGGTGTGGAATCGGACGGCATACTGGTCCACTGTGAGGTTTCCCTGGTGCAATCAGAGGAGGGAGGATGCTGCGATGGAAAAGTGGCCAGGTTCATCAAAGACATTGCAGAAAGCTTCAAAAAAAAGTCTGGAGGTTGGAGACCAGGAGATATCCTCTCTCCCATAGAGGATTTAGCCACGGCATGGCTTTGCGGGTAAGATGACACATCAAGAAAGCAACTTTAGCCCGATCAGAAGTGAACTGGTGTGCCAAGAGCTCAAAGTACAATGTGTATTGATTGATGAATCCTCGGCACAGTGTAGGACACCATCATAACGTGGTGGAGCAGACAGACGGGGTCCAGAACTAGAAACATACGTGGTTGTCTGGAGATTCATGGCTGAGGTCGACACAGCTTGAGCAGAGGAGGAAGCAGGTATAAAGGTGGGTGGTCGAAGTCTATAGATAGGACATTATTTTGTCTCCCTCTGGTGGGAGACCTCCTGGGAAAGGTCAGAGACTGAAGGGGTTGGACGCCCAGAAGTTTCCATAGCCTGGGCAAACTGTAACAGGAGTGGTGGTGGAACCACTCTGTTGTGGTCCAAGGAGAGCCTAGAGGGGCGTAACTAGGTGAACACCTAACTCTTCGCTAGGGTCCCTGACGGTGGGGTTAAACTTGGCTACAAATTGACAACAGGTTCTACACCACAACGGACCTCGGATGAACGGCAGCTGACCCCCCCAGGGCAGAAAGCTGGAACCGTCTAGAAGGGAAAGTTCAGCTGGTACAGGAAGGCACGGCAAGATCACAGGAGTGGAAGGTGCAGGTGGGAATGGCTGGAATACAGGGCAGGCTCTGCCAGGTGCAGACAGAAACAGCAGGTATACAGGCAGCCATTGGCAGTTGCAGGCAGGTAGAGCTGCTATACAGGTGGGCATGACAGGTACAGCTGATAAATAGGCAGGCAGTTGTGTTGCAGGCAGGTATGGCTGGTATACAGGTGGGCACACCTGGTGCAGGCCTGTACGGCTTGTATACAGGTGGGCACTGGCAAGGAAAGTTGGTATACAGGTGGGCACGGCAGGTGCAGGCAGGTTCTGGAAGATAAACTAGAACAGGGGCCCTGAGAACTAGCAGGCATGCAATTAACAAAGTTAACACATTGCCCAGTACCAATGAGGTAAAGGTGCCTTAAATAATAAATGTCTCCCAGCAATCGGCTGGGGACATTTTAGGACATACGCGCTGTCCCTTTAAAGGGAATCTGTCACCCTAAATTGGCGGGATATTTAAATGATGGCAGTCAGGTCAGATGGGCGGTGTTTTGGGTACTTGCCTTAACATGTTGTTCGCCGCTGTCATCATCATTTCTGGGAATTGTCGTTGCCCTCCATATAACGCGCCTGCACATTGCAATCTGCGGGCAAAGCATACTGCGCGTGCGCAATTCAAGATTGCAATGCGCAAGTGCGTTATATGGAGGGCAACGACTACAATTCCCAGAAATAATGGAGACAGCGGCTAACAACATGTTAAGGCAAGTACCCAAAACACCGCCCATCTGACCTGACTGCCATCATTTAAATATCCCGCCAATTTAGAGTGACAGATTCCCTTTACGAAGGAGGGAGCACGAGCGTGCTATAAATACAGCCCCCAGGGATTTGCGAGCTGTGCGCAGACCCTGGGCAGCAGCAGGAAGAGGAGAAAGGGGGCCGCAGCTGTGAGTCAGCGTCCTTGCCAGGAGATGAGAGAAGCATGTAGGGACACTAGCGCTACAGCTCTTAAAAACAGCTGTTGCTAAGCAACAATGATGTTATTTGACCAATTGGTATTGATTTAATGTAGATAATCATCTTTCTAGAGACTTGTTGCCCCTTCTCTATTAAAATAAATATACATGTTTATTGTGAAATTGAGAGTAGCGGCACTTACACAACAATTAAAATATCTCATAAAACCTGTGGAATGTTAATAAACTATATAAAATTATCAAACTATGCTGCCATGTCAAAAATGCCTTATCTACATTAAATTATTAAAGTACATTTGCCCATTTATTGATTGCTAGGGACAGCTCAGTCATTAATGTGAATGGTGCTTAAAAGGTTATTCCCACAATCACATAATTTTCCATAAAGCAGAGAAAATGCATATTCATTGTTAATATGCAGACTAAGCCAAACATAATGTTTATTTCTTGTACCTTTTAGTCTTTTTTAATCTCTAGCAGTTTCACTCATATCTGTTAAAACTTCATTTCCTAGCAGCACCCTGCTTCTCTTGAGTGCTGCAGACCCCCTCCTCTCCTCTCCTGTGTGCTTCTGACAAGCCCCATCAGGGCATCAAACACAGCTTATCTCAGCTGGTGTCTAAGCTCTTCTGAGCCTAGTTTTTGCAAACTCTTTTCTGCAGATAGAGAGGAGTGCAGGTGAGTTGAGCTAGTTCAGCAAAACAATGATGTGAAGACACATAGGCAGATATATTGATGTACTGTACTGTGTTTAAGAACATAACATCATTCAGGCAAATTTGTGTACAGAACCAGAGAGTGTATTCCAAAGGCAGAATACACTCAGGCAGAGCAGATCTATGCTGGCTGGAAGCCAGCTGACCAAGACCACACTCACGGAGCATTATCAACCAGGAGCACTGGAACTACAGATTGGTTCCAATTGCAATTTAAGGTTAAACAGAGTGTGGAGAGACATCCTTTTGAGCAGTGATGTGTGCAAAACATGACAGATTTATAAATTAGTTATTTTGACACAAATCATTATATGTCTGTGTACATAATTATAACAAAACATTGTGATTTTGGATATAACCCCTTAACTTCAAAATCAAGCATAACCCTCAAAAAATATGTCAGGCTGCTTGGCAGCAATGTCAAGAGTGAGACCCTCACCAATCTGATATATAGACAGACCAGTAATATTGTAGTCCCTGAAAAAAACTTTAACATAAAGATTGACTCTTACTAGTTTCTTTGAAGTGAAGTTTCACCTTACAACCACTTTACATGTTGTATCACGGAACTGCATTATCTGCTAAAAGAGATGTGACAAGCTCTCTGTTGAATCATGTCATGGAAGTGCCATTTTTGCCAAAGTATGCATTGGAGGAGCTGTAAATGGAACCTGACAGCTGTTACATGCTACCCAATACACAGGCAGCATGTATCATACTCTGTATGAATTCAGTCATGTATGATAACAGCTGCAAGAGGGTGTGCCGTAGAAGATGAAATTCCCCAGCACTGTGCAGCATTTAGGTCCAGAGACTGCAACCTACTGCTCAAGCAGAATCCTGCAAAACCAACAGGAAGGGGAAGAGTTTTGGGAAAGACAAGTTTAGACGGAGCACCAGATTAGGTGACTTGCATTATGTAGTTCCCTGATATAAGAGGCCAGACTAACAAGGCGGGAAAGGATTTGGCACCAACCAGTGAGACAAGCAGTATTCGTGCTAAGGGGAACGCCGAGGCCGAGACACTGGAACATGTCAGGAGGCCTAAACCATTTGTTGTACACCTGTGAGCGGGGTCCAGATAACGCCAGTCAAGATTTGTGGACCAGTCCACGCTGGTCAAGACCTGAGGACAAGACTCGTTAGAGTCAAGGTTCGCGAACCTGCCCGTGCCAGTCAAGACCCGGGGCACAGCCCGTGTTCGTCCAGGTCTAATAGTTGACCATTGCAGGTCAAGCACCGAAAACTCCCGCTAGGGCCTGTAACAACATTGTATTGGGAGAACATTGTATTGACATCTTTTCTGAATGTGAACACTGCTCTCATAAGAGATTAGTCAGCATAGAGAACTTGCTATAAGAGTTATAATTGGCTTGATTTAAGAGAATAACATACTTTAAAATCCAGCCCAGATGCTGAGCTGCTCAGGAGGCTAAACGGAAAGGCAGGTACTTGATGGCTTCTCTCCACCCAATCCCAGTGACTGAAAAATCTCTTCTTGCGTGCATGTTTAAGGAAAGACCTGTCAGCCATTGATAGTGAGTGGGGAGAAGTCACCTTTCCAACTATTCTGCTGTGTGGCTTGGTCCACGATGCCTATTATACCATGTTTTTCTTTGAAACACTGTGGCATTACCTACCTACCTGAAATCTGGCAACCAGTGTCTGACACATGCTGCCTTTGGATCGAGCAGCATATATCAGTTGTCAGGTCCCCTTTAAGTAAAGCCTCTGGAGGAATCTATGTAGTGTCCTTCTAACATAATATAAATATCAGTTGTTTCAAGTTTGGAAAATGTAATAGGCTACTAGGGCATGATTAAGGCTCAGAAAATATGAAAACAAAAATTATGCTAAGGAGGTCAACTAGTGCTAAAACAATAATGACAATAGTAAAAAAACATTTGGGATTTAACCTTGTGTCACCTTCATAAGGCTGGTCCACATAGGTTTGAACCATACCAATCAAACTGACCTCAGTGGTTTAGTCCTAGAGTACCACTTTGGAATATTTGCAAGTTTGGAAATCAGCATTTACTGACAAATTGTTAACTTCTTTAACTTCTTACCTTTGGCATAGGAAATTCGCAAATACCAGAGCAATAATAAGCATCAAATGATTTTGGAGATATAATCCATTCACTCCATCCAATGTCTGCAAAATCCACCTTGAGATATCTGCGGGAGCAGACCCTTGGCTCATCCCACTGTCGTCTCCGAGCTTTCTTCATTGTCCTCTCATCAAAGTGAAGGACTGGAGATTTAGGCAACGTATCAGTGTTTTCATGCCCCTTCTTCTTCCGCTCCTTCCTTTGGGGCTTTTGTTTCAGTGACTTGTATGTACTTTCCCACAGGTCCTGCTTGCTATAGTGAATATACTTAACATCGGGTAGTTCATTATTATGGGTTGAAGCCAAAAATGTGGCATCTCTCCTCACTCTGCTCTCTGAAGATGCATTGGGAAGCTGCTTGGCATCTCCAACACTTGATTGGAGTGGGTCGTATCTTTGTAAAGTTACTGCCACACTGTTAGGCTCTGAAATTGCCCTATCGTTGGCAAATACTAAGATGTATGGGGCTTCCCTTGGATTACTTTCATGAATATTAGAAAGTTTGTGACCAAAATCAATTTCAGTTGAGATGAAGAAGTCTTGTTGATGTTGGGCCTCCTTTATAATGCTAGTTATATCCTTCACATGCCAGGCATCCTTTTTATTAGACGTAGCAATGCTGATATTCCACTTCACCAGACCTAAATCTCTTTGATGAAGAATACTTTTAAAGACCACACTAACCCTCTGATTTTGTGGTTGAAGCAGAAAACGACAGGACGTATTCTTGGAGCGTTTGCAGAATGAGTCCCTGGGAGGCCTGGGGCCTTTGTCAGGTCCAAAATGGAGAGTGGCAGCCAAGACAACTTCAGACTGTTGTAGAGATGTTAAATTGAAGCGATATGTGGGACGGGAAGCCATAAAATCTGTCAGATAAAGAAGCTTTATTACATATGAGGAATATTTGTGCCAACACTTTATTTTTCATGGACGCATTAGACACATGATGAATGTATGGGTTCAGGCCCCTCAGTGTGTCTGCATGATTAAGTTATCCATAGAAGCATTTGTCAAACTTCTAATATACTGTATTGTTAATGCTCACATGAAAGCCAATTCACCCAACTCACAAAGGATCCTTGTACAGCTTAGACAGGTTGCATTTTCAGGACCAGTCTCAGGCATTCTCACTATATGTTAGTTTGCCTTTACTATTTGTTGGACTATCAATATGTTTTTGTCATTTTTGTTCTTTTTTAGAATAGTCAGGTATTACACTCTTTATGGCCAGTAAAAAAAAATTTCCACTTTTTTTGTAGACTCATAACTTCATTTTTATTTTTCCTTAAATGTTTGTTTTTTAGCTGCATTGAAGTTTTTAATTAAACCAATTATTTGAACATATAATGTACTTAAAAGGAATCTGTCACTAGGATCAACCCTCCGAAGCCATCTATATGGGCATGCAGGTCATAAAAAGTGGAATACAATCCATGTTTTTCTTAATATGTAAATGAGCTGTCAAGATCTATGGGCTGGACATAAAACTCCCTGAGAGTCTGCGTCCACAGCTTTTAAAATGAAAGGGAACATTTCCAATGTGAGACACATACAGCTCTGGCAAAAATTAAGAGACCACTGCACAGTATTATAAAAATCAGCTTCTCTCCATGTCTGACAGCCATTCCATTCCAGTGTCAGTTGAATTCCAACCAGAGTACACCTCATTCTACTTAATGTGCTTCTCATTAGGTGATCACATGAACCAAATCTCATTTAACGAAGTAAAGTATAAAAATCACTGCTGTGGTGTTCACAATTCTTTTGCAATAGGACTATCTGGATGGCAAAACAAGTGCTAGTAATATCCCAAAAGTAATAGGAATGAAAAAATACCTTTTAATCATGCTAAAGGAGTTGAAAAGAAAAGTCTTGAGTGAGGAAAAGAATTGCTCAATTCTGGCTTTACTAGCAGATGGATACAGTGAGCGTCATGTTGCCCCATCCTTAAAATTTCTAAGATGGCAGTCCTTTACAACAAGGTCAAGCAGCAGACATTGGGGACAACAAAGCTACAGACCGGCAAAAACGACTCTCCACTGACCGGGATGACTGTCATCTTATTTGAATGTCACTCAGCAACCGCAGGATGACATCAAATGACCTACAAAATAAATGGCAGCTGGGGTGAAGTGCACGGCAAGAACAGTTCGTAACAGGCTCCAAGAAACAGGGCTGAAGTCATGTAAAGCTATAACAAAGCCTTTCATCAATGAGAAGCAAAGGAGAGCCAGGCTGAAGTTTGCTAAAGACCATAAGGATTGGACCATAGAGGACTGGAGTAAGGTAATCTTCTCTGATGAGTCTAATTGTCAGCTTTGCCCAACACCTGGACTTCTAATGGTTAGACAGAGACCTGGAGAGGCTTACAAGCCACAGTGTCTTGCACCCACTGTAAAATTTGGTGGAGGATCGGTGATGATATGGGGATGCTTCAGCAAGGCTGGAATTGGGCAGGTTAATCTTTGTTTGCGACGGACGTAAGAATCAAGCCGCATACAAGGTTATCCTGGAAAATCAGTTGATTCCTTCTGCTCAAGCAATGTTCCTCAACTCTGAGGACTGTTTTTTTCCAGAAGGACAATGCGCCATGCCACACAGCTAGGTCAATCAATGTTGGGATGATGGACCACCACATCAAATCCCTGTCATGGCCAGCCCAATCTCCAGACCTGAACCCCATTTGAAAACATCTGTAATGTAATCAAGAGAAAGATGGATAGTGACAAGCCATCAAACAAGAACTGCTTAAATTTTTGTACCAGGAGTTGCATATGGTCACCCAAAAGCCATGTGAAAGACTGGTGGAAAGCATGCCAAGACGCATGAAAGCTGTGATTAAAAATCATGGTTTTTCCACAAAATATTGATTTCTGAATGCTTTCTGAGTTAAAACATTAGTATTGTTGTTTCTAAATGATTATGAACTTATTTTCTTAGCATTATTTGAGGTCTGCATGCACTGCATTTTTTTGTTATTTTGACCATTTCTCATTTTCTGAAAATGAATACAAAATGTATTGCTTGGAAATTCAGAGACATGTTGTCAGTATTTTATAGTATAAAAGAGCAATTTACATTTTACTCAAAAATATACCTATAAAGAGAAAAATCAAACAAACTGAAAATTTTGCAGTGGTCTCTTAATTTTTGCCAGAGCTGTAGATCATTGGAGCAGACTGTTAGTCATTACATGTCTCACACTGGTAACATGCTATTTTACTTAATATAAGCTCGGGAGGCAGATTATCAGGGAGATCTATGTCCTATCCATAGATTTTAATCGCTCACTTTAAGAAAAATGTGGATTACAGTACTCTAGAATAAAACATTGGATGGCAGATATCAAGGTATCATTTTATTCAACTTTCTATGATGGCTTAGAAGGGTTGATCCTACTGACATATTATTTTTAGAAAAGCTCTACTGAGCCCGCTTTATATAATCTTTCTTGACAAGTGAAGGAGTTAAAGTTTGTGAGCACATTATATTTCATGTTTATTATTATATTCATTTTTATGTCACACATTCAATTTACAATTTTTTTTTTCATTTTTTATTTTGTGGGGGCAGGGTATTTATATTTTTTTTATCTTTTTTTTGTTAAAGTCACTGTGTAAATGGATTATACAACATAGCTTATTTCTATATAAAATGTCACTGAGTTGTTCTGAGAATAATTAGATCAATTAACTCCATTTTTATACAGATGTCCTGGTGATAGTGAAATAGCCTCTACTTTATACAGGGCAAATAGAGACAGAATTGGAAGGAGGGTACTTCTGAATTCTCTATTGGGTGGTGGTTGGTCTTTGACAGTCAATCACTAAAAATTTGCCAGTCTAACAATTACAACAAGTAACCATAACTGACTAATTTCAGACAGACAATCCTAGGGGTATTCTGGTTTAGAAAATCCATTAGGAGGTTCAGGGTTATTGGAAGGAGTCTTCGCATTCAGAATCCTCATGTACAAATACCATCTTTTGCTCTGAAGCTCCCGATCATCTACGCTTCTTGTAGACAGACCATTGATTTTTTTTAGCACTAAGTAGTACCTAATTGCCCCTTTGATGGCACTTTAGTGGCATTGAAGATCTGCTGTCAGATCCTACCACCGATTACAGATGAATGCTTCAGTTGCATGATCTAACCATTTTTAAATGAAAACTGTGATATCTATGAGTAGTTCATGTGGCAGGTTGATAATCCACCCATCTGATCAATCCAAATGTTAATTCTATTTCATACATATTCACACAGTGATCCTGTTTGTAATTTATGGACCTTTGTGGTGGAAAATCAAAGGGTGACAATATGATCAGTCCTTGGTGGGAGGAGGAAATGAATTTAAAAACGCTCTTAATAGTCATAATAACTACTTGGATCCCGTCCAATGACTAGGGGGTGACAGGTGTCAGATGACAGACATTGGTTGCCCCTTTTATCTCTAGTTAGAGCCCATGATTAGTGCCTCACCTGTACTGCCCTGATGGTGGCATTGATAAGAGGAGCAATGTTTGTGATATGCTACAGACACTAGCCTTTCTTTGTCAATCTTTGGGAAGGGCTTACAGGTGGTTTTATCCATTAACCCCCCAAAAATATATTTCAATGTAATTAAATAGTAATTCATCTATGGCTAAATCCTTTTAAGTTAGAAGGGTCCTTTTGATAGTCAGGATTTTTTGTGAATCCAGTAACAACCAGTATATTTCCCTGCAGCACGACCACAGAGAAAATGAAGAATTACATATCAATTCTAATTTATGGACTGTCTGCGTTATGTATGGAGATGCGGAGTCCTCCAGAGAGAATGACAGAATAGCTGATGGTCTTGCACATTAGAGCCCCTTGATTTAATTCCCCTTTAAAATGCTTATCTAACTTTTTACTCATAGGAACATCATATCCTCTTAGAATGAGAAGAGGCAAAATTGTTTCTAAGGACTGTGATAGTAGGTTTCTCCGCTAAACATCATTTACATCAGGCTAGGTTCACACTTGAATTGGAGCCTCATAACAGAGGTCACAAGTTCTGCCATTGTTACTGGAAAAAAAGCAGCCTGCTGCACAAATTTTTCTGTCAAAATGACAGCCACCCAAAACCAAATGAATTCCAATATTAACCCAATGGCCCCAATATTTTTCTGTCCCAGGAATGAGCATTTTTTCCAGAAGTTCTGGTTTGTTTTTATTTCTTTACAGGAATAGAAAAATGGAACTTCAAACACTAGTGTGAACCGAGACTTAGTTTGTGTTGCCATAAAAGTAAGAAAATCAGTTAAGCTAGTAACATTTTAATAGGATCCAGTTGATCCAAAGAAGCTGATGAAGCTCAGAGTAAGGACTCATTCACACGACCATATTTTGGGTCCGAGTGCTGTCGGACCATACTTGGAACAATGCTATTCAATGGGGCCACTGCAAACAAGTATTTTTATCACAGATTGAATCTTTGTGTTAAAAAAAAATCTAGTTTCTTCCGTAAATCTGATGAAAATCGCTCAATCAAGTCTATGGGTGTGAAAAAAAAATTCCATACTAATACATTGTAATTCTTTAACATAGGAAACTGTAATGGTCTTGTGAATTAGGAATAGCTACTGCTGTTAAAAAAAGAAAAGTGAATTGCATACGGACTGCACACATGACAAGTGGAAAATAAAATGTCCTTGTTTTCTGGATGAAATTCTTGATTTTTTATGTTTGTGTGATCATTACTGTATATAACCTCAATATTAGACACATCTTGTATTACCAGTGAGACACTCCACTGTGCTGGATAGAAGATGTAGTTTGGTGAGTACTTTGGCTATAGAGAGGACCTGAAAGCTGCCACAAATCCAGCACAACTGCACGCATCCCCACTACTTGCTGTAGGATCTGTCCATTAACAAGCTTTATATGACATCATAAATTACTTGAAGCATCTACTGTTTATATAGCAGGAGATGGGGGTATATTGTATTTAAGAACAAAGTGTGTAACACTCTCATTTGTGGTCCCAATAATCAGTGTAGTTCTGTCTCTAATAAAATCCATAATTGTTTTTCTACACTTTCTATAGACTATACCTTGAACTTAGGAGGCTTGATGCTATAATGATGCCATCATTCTCTTTTTGGTATAGACAGACGGCGCACATAGCTATCAGATACCGTACAGGTGAGTGATTATAGAAAAAAGGTGCTGACGTCAAGCCCATGACTTATTTTGGGCAAAGAGATAAAACCAATGGGTAACCTAGAAGTGCCACTTGGATGCGTGTGCCCTTTACTGTAGCCACTCTCTGAAGAGTAGAAACAGACCCTGTGGACCAGTTGGATTACGTTACGTAACAGTATGGATATTCGGATGTTTTGCCCTCAGTATGGACCCCTATGGGTTTACGCTTACCTGGCTGTGCCCGGAAGCTCCGCACTGTATTCCCATCCTGAGGACGACTGCCATCTCGGCTGTATTTCTCGTAGAGCTTCATCATGTGCATTGACAGGGGGTCTGTGGTGGGTAGCAGCAACCCCGGAGCTGGGTTAGAGCTTGAGTCAGAGCCCTGTGGTTGCTTCCCTCTACCCATAGTTAGGAATAGTAATAACATCCAATAGTGAGACATCATCATAAAGGGGACACAATGTATCCAGCCACCACTGCGATGATAGCTACACTATAAGCTACTTAAAAGGTATCAACCACTGAGGACTCTCAGTTCTGAATATTGTTCTATATGCTTCTGAGCAGTTGTGGTCTCCTTCTCCGCTTATTCCCTGCTGATGTCTGTGTTGCTCTGTCTTTCTCCCGGGTGTCACATTCAAAGCTCAGTTTACAGCTCTACACAGGGGCTGGGAGGAGTGAGGTTGGCCCTTCCCGCCCAATCACCACTCACCTCATGCTAGTTGATGGCACACGATTATTACTGCTAGGGGCTCATTTTTACTGTAGAGCTCCCTAGGATGCATTTCCAGTTTGCACCTAATCAGTTTCCTTTACGCGAGATGTATTTACTGCCGCAGCCGTCATCCTTCTCCGCACTCAGACGTCTGATCTGCAATTTATTCCTACACATAACATTGCAGCTATTAAACCGGAGCGTACAAAAAACCCTAAACTGCAATCACACGCTGCTGCTGAAATAGTAAAAAATACACGATAACGGCCGCACGCTTAAATATTCATGATTAATCCATTCTTATTGAAATTTTCATTTCAAGAGCAAAAATGAACAAAATAAACCAGACAGTGCCTTGCACATTAATGAACTCATATGAAAAGAATGAAAGGGATCTTACGTAAGTGTTAATAGTTTCTTAGGGCTCATACCCACTTGCGAGAAAAACAATTGTCCGATTTCAGGACCGAAAAAACGGACGAGTGCTATGCAAGTG
>VIAB01011462.1:6450-16600 GCA_009801035.1 Oophaga pumilio
CGTTACAGCTGATACATGCTGCCCAATCCATGGGTAGCATATATCAGGAGCTGGCTGCATCATCTCATCCATATATGTTTAACACTAAACTGCTGCGGTGTTTCAGAAAAAATCATAGTTTAATCTGACATTTTAAGAGGGGCGTGTAGACATTTTATATCCTCTGCATAGCCTTTCATTTAGTTATCTCAGTTGCCTTGCAGCTATGCAAATGCTAATATTTTGTTATTTTATACCATGCCTTGTATCATTATATGGTATCTTATACCTACTTACTCTTACTGCTAGCTAGTCTTGTGTTGTGGGTCTGTTCAAAGAATCTGTTGCCAAATGCATGTTTGAATGTCCGCAATTTCAGCACCCTCCATACTGAAGCACGTTGGGTTCAGATTCACTTCTGTATGTTCTCAATGTTCTCTGGCAATGGCTGACCTCTCAGGGCTCACTCAGATGTCAGTGATGTTCTTGTACAAGAAAATGTGTCTCGGTTTCTTCAGTTTTTTTTTATCAGAGTTTCATCAGTTTTTCTCTGCTGAGAGAAAAAGTTTCATCACCTTCTCCTATCAGTCAGTGAAAAACTGACAGCACACATATGGCATCCAAGTGCTGTCTGATTTTTTCACGGACCCTCAGGCTAAATTCCCACATTGAGTTTTTGGTGAGTTTTTTATGCTGCGTATTTAAAAAAAAATACAAGTATCCTATTTTACTTTCGGGCACATTGTGGACGTGCTTGCGGATTTTTCTGCCAGGATTCTGCATCTCATGGCAGAAAACTCAGTATAAATTCCATACAGTTTTTATGTGGATTTCATGCGTTTTTGATGCGGATTTACATGCGGATTTGTATGTGGCTATGTCTGCGGATTTGTTAACTCATTAAAGATATATGATTGTAAAATTTTAAAAAAATGATGTAATTTTCAAGCCCAACCTCCATTGTTGATGACATTCTACCAAGATAGGCTCAAATCTTGATTCTCCGCCCACACACTGTTCCTCCTTCTGAAATAATTTCTTTTTTCAAATCCGTCGCATTTTTTGACCAAACCCGCACCAAATCCGCAGGTTATCCGCATCAAATCTGCAAACATTTTTACACCTGCGGATTTTTTGCGGATTTGAGTGCCTCAATGGAAGTCAATGGGGGGAAAACGCTGCAGATATGCAAAAATAATTGACATGCTGGGGAAAATAAAACGCTGCAAATCAGTGCAAAATTTTTCGCCGCATGTGCACACCAATTCTGGATTCCCATTGATTAACCTTGCTTAAGCAGTCATTTGCAGATTTGGTGCAATTCCACGCAGAAAAAACGCTGCGGATCCGCAACAAATCAGCAATGTGTACACATACCCTAACGGTAGATTTCCACGGGGCATAATCCCTGCGCTTTGGACGCAGCAGAAACCCCGCTCGGCCCAAAGCGCCGCCCCCCTTTGTACGCATCGTGATACCGCAAGTGTTCATGCGGAATAACCGCATCGTATCCATAGACAGGGTTACTTATCTTGCAGAGACGGAGCGTCTCTGCAAGATAAATAGACATGCTGCGGTCTGGAAAGACACATCGCATGTCCGGATACGCATGTCCCTGCACGCATAGTGGAGACGGGATTTCATAAAATCCCCTCCACTATGCTGTAACATCTGGACGCTGCGGATTGAACGCTACGGCTGTACGCAGCATCCAATCTGCATCAAATCCTGAATGTTTCCTGACCACGGAAACATAGCCTTACAGGTGCAGAAAATCTGCATCAAAAACTCACCAAAAGAACATCGTGGGAACGTAGCTTAGAATTTCATTGTGGAGCTTGAGCCGACAATCAGATCTACATCCATGATTTTGCATTATTTACATTAAAAAATCACTGACATGTGAACAGCCCCGTAGACTACCACAGGTATGAATGCTATCCATGAAAAAAACGGAAAGCACTTGCACACAAAAAACTTAAGGCTGAATTCCCATGATGAATATTTGTTGAGTTTTTCATGCTGCAGATTTTCAGCTGTATTTCTGCATTACTTAACTGAGTTAAGTAATTTGCATTTTTCTGTTGTACTTTTGAGTGTCTTTTTGTAATATGTGTTATATCTCGCTTTTTCTGCTGCGGTTTTTGTCCTCTTCTAGGATATCATGTTTTAAATTAAACCTCTTTATTTTAAAAACTTACTGTTACATAGTTTAGATAAAACTCAATTGATAAAGTCATGTGCAGTCTACATGTCTTTTTAGTGCGTTTCTGGTACGGAAATGCGCTAAAAATGCATATGCTTTTTTTTAACTTTTTTCCTCATCTCATTCCAGTCTGCAAAGAAAATCTGAAAATAAAATGTATATTTAATGCAAGATGAATTGACATGTTACGGATTTCAAAAACACATCGCAAGTCAATTCAGACAGTGTAAAAAAAAAAGACACAGTAGGCAAAAATGCACATCATCAAAAACAAACCAAATACTCATCATGTAAGTTAGCCTAAAAAATACAGGGCTATGGAAAGTTGAAATCCAGATACCCTGATCCTTCTCTTTCTTGACTTCTGCCACATCTGAAAAAAGTCAGGACATCTCCATATCCATGAAATGATTATCCAGTTCCACCAAGATCGGCGTGTTCCACTGACAATCACTGAATGCGTATGGTGAACTATACTTTAAAAGGAGGGTCAATAGCATCAAACAATTGGCATTAGCTAAAATCAAGAATTGCCTGAAGTCGAGTCATGACCTTAGTTCTGGTTCTCCATGTTTTCCTGCCATAGAAAATAATAATACAAGCAGACTCCACTGGCACTCATTTGTAATATGAAGTTGTCATTTCAATGTTTAACTACAAAACATTAGCCGCACAAGTCCATTATTCTTCATTTATAAATATTACCAAAATATTAATTAAATAGCCCTAAGGAGTAATAACGTGATAATATTGATTCAAATGATGATAGAATAGAAATATCATATCCAAAGAACAGCGTGTTATTACATAACATACTAAGAGTGGTCATATGTGTACACAATAATGTCATTATATTACCATACAAGGTCTCTGCAGCTCAGTGATGACAGCTGTAAAAGTATTACGGATCATTGCTTAATACACCATGAAATGTTCTCTTCTCACTATTGCCAGGTATTGTTTGTGAAAGCCAGCGAGCCGTGAAGTCCCTGACGTATCGCGATCATCCCATTAGGATGTTATAGTATTAGCCATGATCTGATCATTGCTGCTAATGTTGAAGATTACAACAGGTAAAAGGGGGATCATCAGCTACAAGAAAGGGTTTATGTTATTTTGCCCAAGAAATCATCTATGTATAAATGTACAATATGTGCAGCTTTGACAGTACAATGAGGACAATGAAAGATAAAATCTGAAAGACAGCGACTTTTAAGGCTCGTTCAGAAGTCCGATTTTTGTTTTTCACATATGAGAAAATTAAACCGATTATTCTGATCAGTTTGATCAGCGATTGCTATGAGTTGAGTGTCTTCCATTTATCTCTTACATAGAGAAATTAAAAAAAAATCTCCAATTTGACAGTCTGAGAAAATCGTGCCACACTCAGATGTTATCCGGGGGCAGTCCAATTTTTTTCATGGACCCACTGACTTACATTACCAATTTTGATCCGACTCTTGGATGAAAACCGGACATGTCTCTGATATTTTCCACGGACCACTCAGTTCAAGGACAAAATTGGACATGTGAATGGCCCAATAGACTATCACAGGTACAAGTGCTATCCGTGAAAAACAAGGATAGCACTCGTATGAGAAAACCGGATGTCTGAGTGAGCCCTTAGGCATGAAACATAATAAAGGAACATTCCCATTAGAACTGTAGTCTGAACGGTTCCTTAATTATTCTCAGCTAAATGGGTTTTATAAGCGTATTCCCACTTTATAACGTATGAGCACATCACTAGGATATGCCACCTCTTTATGATCAGTGGAGGGTCTAACCCCTCATAAGCCTGAGATTGAAAGTATTGCAATGATGATTTCATTGTTTTCCAGTAAGTGCCGGCGAGTGCTGCTTGGGCAGAGAAAATGTAGGAGGGAGTTTATCATTTGTGATTTTTTTTAGTAATTTCTTTTTTTTTGTGCTGGCACATTTTCTTTTGCATTGTTCCTTTTTTCTTTAACATGTTAGACAACCCATTCAATAAGCTATAAAATGTCACAAGGTACAGTTCAACTGCAGAGGAAAAAAAAGAGACAGAAAATGAGGCACACAAACTTGCAACATTTTGAAGTGTCAAATGATCAATTAGTCAAAAATATCTTTATATTGAAAACTAGGCCCACATTGTTGACCAAACCTAACAAATTCTGAGGGCCGAAAAACTAACATGAAATTGGTACCAAAGCCATAATTATTTTTTCTCCAAAAAAATTCAATGAATTGGTACCTTTGTAGTGTGGCCACTTCAGTCTTAGCATTTTTCAATCAGGCAAAATTTGAATTTGCTTGTTCAAGTATTTTTTCCTGCGAAATATGATTTGCATAGGAGTTATTGCCTGTGAATTTAATGTCCCTTATTATGCTCTGGGGTCTGTTCAATCCCCAAAGCATAATAAACATAATATGTAAAAAAATAAAACAATATTGTTATGTCCACCCTCCGCTTACCTCACCACTACTCTCCGACACCCGTCAGGACCTCGACACATCTTCTGATTCCACACCAATGATTTGCCTCCCTCGCACTATGCCAGGCTTCCAGGTGTCATTGTGCTTAGGAGAGTTCTGCACAGGCACGCTGGTGATCAATGGCATCACAACGTGACGATGAGTGCCGTGATCTCCCACACACCTACCAGAACCTTTTTGGGTGCCATAGTTCCTGTCAATCTGGCACAGTGTGAGGGACCCAAAGATTCTACTGCAAGCGATGGGGGATCAGAAAATGCGGTGAGGACCGGACACGTAATGGTGAGGAGTGATGGGGCTGAAGAAGTGAGCAGTGAGCACCTTACTTTTTGATGGACAATTAAGGTCCAGAAAAATGTCAGTCAGAAGCTGCCATTAATCTGAATCTGTGTGGAAGTGCGTCTCAAAAAAATCCGCATTTTTATAAAATTATATTGGAATTCAGTAGCACACAAATGTAATTGATCATCTCTAAATATAAAGCAATGTGGATTAGTCAAATCTCATTGCTCTTAAAACAAACCTGTCAGCAGATTTATGCTGTCATTGGCGCAAGGAATCAGAGCCTGGCTGTACGATTGCAGACAGGAATAATTGTCTCTTAATCACTCATGAAGTCAGCTCCATTCTTAATGCATAAATGTAGAGATAGCATTTAAAAGTTTTATCCAATGTTTTAAAAACATTTTAAAACTGCTGCAAATGTAAAAAAAAAAAAGCATGCTATGTGCTGGAGGGGTTAACCAGCCATAATAAGGGACCCTGGTTTTTGGTGAGTAGGTAAGAAATAGGCAGGGCGCCTATTTACCATATCTCCACCTCAAGGTTGTGATAGGGGAGATAAATATTCAGCCACTGTTTTTTTTTCCTCAGTGTTGTGTTTTGAGAGGAGAGTCTCCATATAGTGGCTCCAGGAGGAGTTGAAGACATATGGTGGTCTGAGCAGGCATACCCCTCAGATATAAGGACTTGCAATGATTTATCTTTTGTTTTGCACTTATGCCAGAAAGGCTATGTTTATTTTGCTGAACCCTGCTATGGTTTATGCTGTCCCATAATAAACCAGCTGGTAACTTACCTAAGAAGCGTTCTTGTGTCCACTTCTGAAAGCAGCTGAGTGAGTCAACCCCTCACACGTGGTGTTTTGAATTCTGGCAGCAATCCAGGAACACGCATAGCAGCTGTTGACAAACTGCATGTTATGGGTAAATTCTGCCATCCAGCACGAGACATCCAGCAGCATGGAGGATCTTGTCAAGCATCTGATCCAGGTCCAAAAGCAGCAACAGCTGACCGACCAGTCAACAGCAGCAAATGGCGCGACAGGAAAATAAACTGTTGGCACCGCTGCTCCAACAGCAGCAACAGCAACAGGAGGCACTAATGCGGCAGATGGTAGTGCTCACAGAGGCAGTTTGTGGGAGGCCGTCAGTCTCCTCCCCATCTCCAGGTGATGACTCATACATCCGAAAAGCAGCAAGACGAGCCATGCAAAACATGACCCCAGAGGATGATGTGGAAGCTTTTCTGACTGTTTTCAAGAGGGTGGCTGAACGGGAGAAAATTCCACCAAAGCAGTGGGTGGAGGTGCTGGCGCCATATTTGACAGGCGAACCCCAAAAGGCATATTATGACTTAGCACTACAGGATGGCAAAGAATACGCCAAATTAAAGACCGAAATCTTGACACACCTAGGAGAACCTATTGTCCGTTAGAGCCCAGCGAGTCCACCACTGGGCGTATGCTGGCGACAAACCCCCTTGCTCGCAGATGTTTGATTTGTTGCACCTAGTGTAAAAGTGGTTTGTCACGGAGTGACTGTCACAGTGTGACATGACCCAACGGATGGTCAGTCAGCTAATGGCACGACACACAACGGAGATGGAATTGAGGGGAGGAAGGCCCTACCAATAGGGAATGAGGAATGGTCACCACCTGAGCTCCAATCTGAGCCTGTCCCTGCACTCTCCTAATGCCCTATGCATGTCCTTCTCCCCGCCGCTGTCAGGATACCTCGTCCCTAGTTGTCCCCTATAACTGCCCTGGCTAGTGCACTAGCCAGCAAGGAGCACTAGCCTCACCTCTGCAGATAATAAACACAGGGGGAAGAGACAGACACCAAAGGGACAAGGTAACAAAAACACCACACTTAGCTTTCTCTGCTGCAAAGCACCAGTTGAAGGCACCAGTTAAGCGAACTCAGCAGAAATACCACTGCACCCAGAGAGCTCCTTACTCCAGCTTGGTCACTGCAGATTGCTCAAACAACGACAATCAGCTGATGCATCAGATGACCTTTCAAAGAATGGTGGGAGTGGTTACCACCCACATCAGCTGACCCAGCAGCAATGCAATTACACCAGCTTGCCAGTGGGGAAAAACTGACATTTATCCCCCTTTGGCCTGAAAGGAAAAAAGGTTTAACTCAATGGAACCAGATCTGCCACAAATCCAAAAATGGATCGTGACATGGTTGCAGCCAGAGACTTCCACTCCTGACAGATTTTCAAGTGTGTGGTGATGGACAGGTTTATCCACTCCCTTCCCAGGCCAATATCAACCTGGGTTACCCAGGGCAACCCTCAGAATGCGGACAACCTGGTTAGCCTGGTGGAGAGATACCAGGTTGTTGAGAAATCTCTCGGGAACCCAGACATCCCCACTTTCCTGTACTCGGATACCCAAAGGGGGGCTGGCTCACCACGGAGGGTGTCTAGACCCACAAATGGGGGTCCTAATCCTGCTGAGGGGTCCCCTGAGGCTGTTTCTAAGGATGTGGTCTGTTGGCGATGTCGCAATCCTGGACACGTAGCCGCCCAATGTCATATGTCCCCTGAACCAATGGACTACAGCCTAAGTAGGTGTTGCTCCTATTATGACTATCCTGCCTGAAGTCGAATGTCAACCTGGCGAGGGGCCGCAGGCATGTACCGTGTCCGTCGATGGGGTACTAGTTCTTGGACTTTTGGACTCCGGAAGTCTAGTGACCCTAATCAGTGCTACACTGCCATACCAGTTGATCCCTGATAATTTTATGGCATCCGCTGCATACACAGACGCCAATGACTACCCTGTGGCCAGAGTAACCATGTGAACAGACTGTGGTACCAAGTACCATGATGTTGGGGTGGTGAAAGACTTAATATATCCTATCATACTGGGGTGGGATTTTTCATTATTTTGGACCTTGTGGGAAAGAGGACGGTACAGAGTGTCTCGGACAGAAGCCAAATCCCTCAGTAAGAGACTCCATCAAAATCAAAGATGGAGGAGTTTACCCAATGTCTCCTCGCTGAAGAGGGGGTCAAGACTGTGACAGAGGAGCCCAACTTTAGTTAGAAGTGCACAAAGAGAACTTTGGGACTGCTCAAGTTAGGGACTTTACCTTAAAGGGGCGTTTGATAATGTTACCATATGTAATGGGGTTTCTCAAGAGCTGGGGGCTGACACCAGGTTCCCACACTTTGCAGTCAATGGCGATTTATTGTATTGGGTGACCAAACTGAGGGGAGGTGAAATAGTGAAGCAGCTGTTAGTTCCAGGACCCTACCGGCGGAGGGTTTTAGACATGGCCCATTATCATATTTTGGGGGGACATCTGGGGGTAGAGAAAACTCAGGAGAGAGTAATGCAGAGGTTCTATTGGCCGAGATGTTACCAGGAGATCCTAAATTATTGTAGGTCCTGCCCCACCTGCCAGATTCCTGCTCCCTCTTCTCACTTTCGAAGTCCCTTAGTCTTATTATCGGTGATAAAGGTCCCCTTTGAGAAGATTGCCATGGACCTAGTAGGATCCCTAATTAAGTCTGCACAGGGGCATTAGTACCTCCTAGTGGTCATGGACTATGCAACCCGGTACCCTGAAGCGGTGCCACTAAGGAACTCTTCGGCCAGGAGTATTGCCCTGGAGCTTGTTAATATCTTTGCTAGGATGAGCCTGCCAAAGGAGATTTTGACAAACCACATTCATGAGCAAAGTGATGGGGGAGCTGTGTCAAGTCCTCCAGATTGCCCAACTGTGAACCTCAGTTTATCATCCACTGACTGATGGCCTGGTAGAGTTCTACAATAAGACCTTAAAGGCCATGCTCAAGAAGGTCATTGAGAAGGACAGTTGGGATTGGGACTATCTTCTTCCATTTCTGCGCTTCTCCATCAAAGACGTTCTTCAAGCCTCCACTGGCTTCTCGCCGTTCGAACTACTGTACAGTCGACATCCGCGAAGGCTCCTGGACATTGCCAAGGAAACCTAGGTCACACCACACCAGAGCATCACAGAGTATGTCGCGCAGTTGCAGGAGAAGATGGCAAAAGTAATGCCTATCGTGAAGGAACTGCGTGGTAGTGCTTATCCCTATTGTGGAGAGCAAGTTCCTAGCCAAGTGGGAAGGCCCATATGAGGTGGTGGAAAAACTGGGTGAGGTGAATTACAAGGTACACCAGCCCGGTCGAAGGAAGCCACACCAAGTGTATCATGTGAACTTACTCAAACAATGGCAAGATTGGAAATCGCTGGAAGCTCTTTGCCTGGGAGCCCATTCCGAAGCCAAAGTGAAGGAGGTTACAATTGCAGATACTCTAACACTGGCCCAGAAGCAACAGTGTCATGAACTGCTGCAGCTGAACCGTGACCTATTCTTGGAGTTGCCAGGGTGTACACAGGTGGTGGAGCATGATGTGTTAACAGAGCCTCATGTAAGTGTGAACCTCAAGCCCTATAGAATTCCCGAAGCACGCTGGGAGATAATATCAGAGGAGGTTAAGAGAATGCTAGACCTTGCTGTGATAGAGGAGTAAAAAAGTGGATGGTCAAGTCCCATCATCCTCGTGCTGAAGCCGGACTGTGAGTGACGGTTTTGTAATGACTCCCGCAGGCTGAACGAGGTGCCCAGTTTTGATGCGTATGCGATGCACTGCATGGATGGACTCATTGAGAGACTTGGACCCGCGAGGTACATTGCAACCCTAGACCTGAGGAAGGGCTACTGGCAGATCCCCATGTTCCAAAGTGCCAAGGAAAAGATGGCTTTCTCAACGCCTGATGTTTCCAGTACACCATAATGCCCTTTGGACTGCAGGGGGCCCCAGCTACCTTGCAGAGGGCTATGGATCAGATCTTGGCTCCACATAAAAAGTATGCAGCAGCCTACCTTGATGACATTGTGATCTTCAGCCCAGACTGAAGTAGTCATCTACCAAAGGTACAGGCGATCCTGGATGCGTTGAGAAAAGTTGGGTTCACTGTATATCCAAAAAAGTGTGTCATAGGGAAGGAAGAGGCCAAGTACTTATGCTACGTTGTCAGGTGAGGCGATATCAAGCCACAGTTAAACATGATCGAGGCGATTCAGAAGTGGCTACAACTGCTTTCCAAGAAGCAAGTTAGGGAGTTTCTTGGAATTGTGGGGTATTACCCGCGATAATAGTTTTGCGATAATTGCCACACCTTTAACCCCTTTCTGTCATCGGACGTACTATCCCGTCCA
>VIAB01011463.1:8291-20272 GCA_009801035.1 Oophaga pumilio
TTCTGAGTAGCTAATGTCCATCTATGATAGGTCCATTTTCAACTTCACTTCATATATGACAACTTGATGTATCTCTGTGTCCAGAGCTGGCTTCACATTCCAAAGTTTCCGTTCAGGATACTGCTTGAAGACAAACGCCATCTTGGTACACCTTATCTGAGCTGACTTATATAAGGTTTAATAATTGATTTTGTTAGCCATTCTCTCCTTCACAGTTTTATATAGACAGGTGTGTGACTTTACAAATCAAGTCTTATCAGTTTAATTAAACACAGCTTGACTCCAATGAAGGAGTAGAACCATCTCAAGGAGGATCACAAGGAAATGGACAGCATGTGACTTAAATATGAGTGTCTGAGCAAAGGGTCTGATTACTTATGACCATGTGATATTTCAGTTTTTTTTTTTAATAAATTTGCAAAAATTTCTACATTTCAGGGTTTTTTCAGTCAAAATGGGGTGCACAGTGTACATTAATGAGAAAAAATGAACTTTTCTAAATTTACCAAATGGCTGCCTTCAAACAAAGAGTGAAAAATTTAAAGGGGTCTGAATACTTTCTGCACCCATTGTACATCTCTAAGGTTAGAAGTAAAGTTTTATTACTCAAAATAGAGAAGTAAAGTTTTATATCTCAAAATAGCTGCTAAGATTTACATGATAACATGCATAACACTAACCAGTCACAGAAATAAAACAATGGCAGGCAGATTTCGTCTGCAAATATTACATTTCTTCTAAATCTTATTTAAAGATTAAATTATTATTTACAATGGAAAGTGACACCTGAGGCAAGTCTGACATAAAGAGAACATTCACGTATGTCAAAAGCAGATAAATAAATAGCAGGTTTCACGAGAAAAGGGCAGATTCTACATTGTGATTACTCCAGGGCAATGAAAAAATAGACAGTTTGGATGCATTTGGGAATTTATACGTATTATACTATTAATGAATATGGAATATTTCATAAGAAGGTGATTTCAGATGGTATATGTGAAGGATGAAGGGTTGTCTATGGTGGCCAAGGATCAAAATTTGCCTGTTATTATTGTATCATGTTTTGCTTCCACTGACAGACTGGCCTACTTTCTAATTCCATCCATTACATTTTCATATTTCTTTTACCAATTCCTCAGTCTCAATCAAGGCTACAGTCAGCCTACTCTCACATAGGAATATATAGTAGCCTCATGATCTTACTTAATAATATGTATGCATATGGACGCAAAAAAAGCACATTAGGGACAATGCATCAATTTCATAATATCTTGATGTCTTTTACTCTGAGTTAGCACACGTTACTAAACAGATCTCTTACAGCTGATGAGGATGTTCATTTTCTTAGAAAATCCATGTCAGAATGGCTGTATTGTTATTTACACACGTGGTCAAAATTGTTGGTACCCCTCGTTTAATGACAGAAAAACCCACAGTGGTGACAGAAATAACTTGAATCTGACAAAAGTAATAATAAATAAAAAAATCTATGATAATGAACAAATGAAAGTCAGACTTTTTTTGAAAAAAAATTAAAACTCATGAAATAGGCCTGGTTTCCCAAACCTTTTGAGGCAATCGCTGCAATTAAACGATTCCTGTAACTGACAATGAAACTTCGGCACCTCTCAACAGGTATTTTGGCCCATTTCTCAAGAGCAAACGCCTCCAGTTGTCTCATGTTTGAATTTCAATTAGATTAAGGTCTGGACTTTGACTAGACCACTCCAAAACATTTACACATTTTCCCTTAAACCACTCGAGTTTTGATTTAGCAATATGCTTTGGGTCATTGTGCTGTGGAAGGTGAACCTCCATACAATTCTCAAATCATTGACAGACTGAAACAGGTTTTGCTCAAGAATATCCCTATATTTTGCACCATCTATCTTCCCCACGATCAGGACCATTTGGAACTCTGCAGCTCCTTCAGGGTTACATTTGGTCTCTGTGCTGCCTGTCTGATTAATGCCCTCCTTTCCTGGTCTGAGAGTTTTGGTGGGCTGCTCTTTTGTCAGGTTTATTGTGGTACCTTTCTGTCATTTGATAATTATGGATTTGATGGTGCTCTGGGGGATCATCGGAGATTGGAATATTTTTTATAACTCATCCCTGACTTGTACTTCTCAACAACGTTGTCCCTGAATTGTTAGGAAACCTCCTTGGCCTTCATGGTGTTGTTTGGTTAGTCGTGCCTTTTGCTTAATGAGGGGCTTCATCGCAAAAAGGGTGACTATATATGCACATGACAATTTTTAGTTATTGATTCCATAAATTTAATTTATGCCTATATTTTTCTCACTTCACCTCACAAACTTAGACTATTTAGTGCTCATGCATTACACACAAATTGGATTACAAAAATATTTAACAGGTTGTAAAGTAACAAAATAGGTAAAAAGCCAAGAAAGATGACTACTTTCTCAAGCCACTAAAGTCGCATCACCTTTTGAAAGTATTACCGCTTGTAAACGCTTTTTGTAGCCAGACAAGAGTCTTTCAATTCTTGTTTGAGGGCTTTTCATCCATTGTTCCTTGGAAAATTACTCCAGTTATGTGAGATTCCTGGGTTGTCTTTCATGCACTGCTATTTTGAGGTCTAGCTACAGATTTTCAATGATGCGCTGATCAGGGGACTATGAGGGCCATTGTAAAACCTTCAACTTGCACCTTTGAGGTAGTCTGCTGTGGATTTTGACATGTCTTTAGGATCATAATCCATTTGTAGAAGCCATCCTCTTTTCAACTTCAGCTTTTTTTTTTTATAGATGGTGTGTTTGCATCAAGAATTTGTTGAAATTTCATTGAACCCATTCATCCTGTGAAATGTTCCCAGAGCCATTGGCTGCAACCCACATCAAAGTATGACTGATCAACCCCCATGCTTAATGGTTGGTGAGATGTTCTTTTCCTGAATTTCTCTGCCCTTTAGTCTCCACACACACCTTTGATCATTGTGGCTAAAGAGTTCTCTTTTAACCTAATCAGTCCACGGGACTCCTTTCCAAAATGCATCAGGCTTGCTTAGATGTTCTTTTGCATACTTCTGATTCAAAATTTTATGGTGAGGATGCAGGAGAGGTTTTCTTCATATTTGTGTAGGTGTCTGTGAAGAGTAGAATAATGTACCATAACTCGAGAGTCTGCTAAATCTTTCTGAAGGTCTTTTGCAGTCAAGTGAGAGTTCTGATTTGCCTCTCTAGCAATCCTACTAGCAGTTCTCCCTGAAATTTTGTTTGGTCTTCCAGACCTTATCTTGATCTCCACTGTTCCTGTTAACTGCCATTTCTTAATTACATTTTGAGCTGAGTAAAGGGCAACTTGAAAATGCTTTGCTATCTTTTTACAGCCTTCTTATGCTTTGTGGGCCCCACCATTTTCATTTTCAGTGTGCTAGGCAGCTGCTTAGAAGAACCCATGGCTTCTGTTTTTGGCACAAGGTTAGAGGAGGCTTGATCTTTATGAAGCTGGGAATTTGCATCATCTGGCCTTTACTAACGAAGACAGTGAATAAGCCATAACCCTAACAGGCTAATTAAAATTTGAAACCTTGGCCAAAGTTATCTGAGCGCACAAATCTCCAAGTGGCTCAAACTTTTCAATCAACCCATTTTCTTTTTTGGAATTTTTAGAATAAAAAAAATGTGTGTGTGTATATTTTTTGCTAAAATGCAAAGAAAATGTGTAATCTTTAACTTTAAGACTTTAAGAGATCACTTCATCTTCAACTTGCTTACATGTTCACAATAACAGTAATTTTGACCAGGGGTGCTCAAACTTTTACTTTTTGATGTTATTAGCGCTCTATTTGTCATTCATGCTGTTCTAGCCATTTTAAATGATCATGTCCCATACTGGTATGTCAAGCTAAAATTACCCATAACATTTATATAGAAACTAAGGCACCCATACACATTATAACATTATAACTTCAGCTGAAGTCACCAAAATTATCGGGTTCAGACTACAGTCTGATGTCTATGGGGCCCCTGACAGATGATACAGAACCAGAACCAGAACCATTACTACTACATGAAGAGAGCACCTTAACCAGTAAAAGTCCATGAATACAGGACCAGAACTTTCATCAATATAGTAATACAGCACCAGAACTATATTCAGCACATTAATACAGAATCACCACCAGTACAAAAATACAGCACAAAAGTTATCACCAGTACATGAATGTAGCACTAAAACTACTATCAGTACATGAATGCAACAGTAATACCAGTATATGAATACTGCTCTATAAACATCACTACATGAATACAGCAGCATGAATTATTAACATTGCATGAATACATTGCACCAAAACCCACCATCAGTATATCAATACAGTCTTTGAACCACCTTAAGTACATAAATTCAGTACCATAATTAACATCAGTGCATGAATACATCAGAACCACCATCAGTACATGAATACAGCACCAGAACCATTATCACTACATGAAGACATTACTAAAACTACCATCAGTACATGAATAGCAATAGCAATAGCACTGTTAAAAGGGTTTTCCCACAAATTAATGTTCATTTTAATCGATCTTGGAATAATAATAACTTCCGCAATTGGATGTGTTTAAATAAAATGTCCATGTGCTGAGTTAATCTTTTTTGCTTCTTTCCATGTCTAGGAACTGTGATATGATCAGACCATGTCCCTGCAAGGTCAGACACAGCCATTACACAGTACACAGCAGGGGCACATTTATAAGATTATCTCAGCACAGGAACATTTTATTTAATCAAAGTTGGCAGTCATTTAAAGGCTGCGATTGCCAATATAAGTACGATTCAAGTTGTCATGATTCAACTGGCGCGTGACCTGGGACCAGGGCTCCTTTCCTGGCCCTGACACTGGGAGGTGCCCTAGCTGGCCCTGTTCCCTGGGATAATTCAGATGGCGAACACGCTGGGGCCTCCACCCTTCCCCTATCTCCAAGAACAGCCCTTCGTCTGTCCCCTTCCCCCAACCAGGGAAGAGAGGCGCTACTGTGCACCGCAGTACACCAACCTGACCAACTGAAAACTCCACACCCAAAATATACACTCACATAGAACAGAGGTATTAACCAGGGTGTATAGGGAAGGGGAAGAAAGCAAAACAAGGAAGGATAAGGAATTTCCAAGCGTACAAACCAGACAGCAGTCGCTAATAAACTCCTCCAGCTCTCCTTCTCAAAGCCAACTTCTCCCACACCAAAATCATGCAGCAACTGCTAACTCTGACGAGGACTTGGTAATCGAGCCCAGATTATATAGGGAAAAGGAATGGCTAACCGAGCATAGCTGAATGTAGGAGTTTTCCAATATGGCCGATTAACCTCTGTGCTGCTGGAAGAAATAAACTCGTTTAATACACTGGAGAAGTGCTTATCTCAGAGTAGTAGAAGAAACCAGATGCCACAGTCTTCTGGCTCCGTTGCGGTAACCCAGTGACACAAGTACCTTATAAGTGATTTCTTCTTTTATTAGATTTTTGTTAATTTGGTTCTAATGCCATGATGATTTTTTACAGCGACAGCCTTTAAAAAAAGGGTCATTTAATGCCACTGAATAAAAATACTCGCTGTGTGTTTTAAATAATTGAATAAATAATTGCCCCTCACTATGCTCCCTGTGCAAAAATTATCCTCACATGTCATTATTATGAAACCTGGCCTTCACTCTTATAAAATATTACCTCCACACCATCTCCCCTTCCACACTATAATTAACACACCATCCCCTTTATGAATTGTGACTGTGTAAGAAGATGGACCAGATCGGCGGTGCCTCTCTTGCGTTGGTTCCACAACTGTCGGGACTGTCACCATTTTTACCAGGGGAAAGCTTTCTGATCCAGACCAGCCTTTGTGCTTGACAGCAGGGGGCGTGACAAGGATAAAAGGGGCTGTACGCGGGAAAGTAGGGAGATCAGGTAGGAAGACAGAGCGTGCAGCAAGGAAAGGTTGGTGCTCCCTCCTTGGAGCAACTTGTTGACTCAGGACCATGCCATAGATCCCCTGCGGCTGGGTACATTAACTGTGTACATCAATCTGCTGTGTGCCTGCTGACTCCCGTGACCAAAAGTCTGACACGTACCGGTCCGGTGATTGCTGCATGCGTGCCACCTAAGACTGACCTTGTGACTCATCCAAAGCTGCATAAGTCCTCACCCGTTTCCACCACCAAGCTGAGTCATGCTCCAGTGATAACAGAGACTGTGTTTCATCCCGCACGACGAACTGTGGATGCAGGACCCCGCTTAGGACAGCAATGATACACCTCCTTCATCGGGAACTGGATCCTCCACTTTTCAGGACCCCATGGGAGACTTCATGCTCCCCTTGCTTGGGCGCCACCGTTGGAGCCCAGGACTCTGCAGCCAGGAAGTCTGCTAACTGATAAGTTTACCCTTTCCATGAACACTTGCTTTACCTTACTTCTCACCTCTCGTTTATACCTAGTCAATACTACCTCTCATACCCCCAGCCTAATCCTAATATTTAATCCGTTAACCCTTGCTCTGCCTCCTGTCCATCACTGCATCCCATGACCTGCAATCTCACGCCTGCTACACTATCCTCACTTTTGAACTTTGACCACTAGACTACCCATTCCCTCTTATGAACTACTAGAAATAGGCCAGATGCTATTGCATCGGGAGTGCGGTAAAATGAAAGTGTTTATTGCTGTGACGTCGCCGCTATTGCTATTGTGGTGACGTCACCGCTTGTCACCATGGCAGCTGTGTCCGGCGGTCACCACTGATCTCCCAACGGTGTGGCAGCAGGAGATGTAAACACAGCTGTGTTTAAATCTCCCTCGCCGACACCGCCGGGAGATCGGCAATACTGGGCCTCCAATCACATCAGCTGCTAGCGGTATTCAAATCTGGCGCCAATACCGCTAGCAGCTGATTGGTCGGCCAATAAGCGGAGCTGCATGGCTTTGGCGGAGGATTTGAATCCCTTGCCGTTCACTGGCTGAGGCCAGGGGCGCTCAGTCAATGAGCAATGCCGCACGGCTTGGTGGGGGATTCAAATCCACGCTCATTGGCTCAGCCGGTGGGGCGGGGAATTTGAATCCCAGCCACCATATCGGAATACCCATAACATCGGTGTTCCAATATGATGGTCGGCGTAGTTCCGATGGCGCCTCTCATCTCCCGGCTGCGTTGCCACTGACCTCCCTGCGGCGGTAGATGAGCCACGGCTATCGTTGGGAGATCTCCCATCGGAATAGCGGTGCTGTTTTTGTCACTTGTGGAGGCGCAGTTCGTGGCCTCCCGGCCGCGGTGGATTGTGGGATAGTGACACAATCGCCGGAAGCTGTGACAGAGCCGATTGGCAATTATATATTAGATAACCAACAACTGTCCCTCTTATGAAATTAAATCTCTGAAAAAACTTTATGAATTATACCAACTACGCCATCCCCCTTTAAAAACTATTGCCACCACACCATTCCATATCATGAATTAAGTAACTGTCCTCCTTATAAACCATGGCCTATACACTATTATCCCTCCATACTGTTTCTGCATTATGGCCTCTGGCTTCAAGACCGTCCTCATTTTTAGTGGCCCCCTACCCACACTGCCCCCTCTTCCTACTGTTCCCTAACACTATTCCTTATTTTACATACTAAAGACTCTCAGCCCCCAATCTGTGCTATCACAGTGTTCCTCACACTCACTTCTACAGCAAAAATCCCCAGTTTCTTCATCTGAACTATGGAGTACCTACCTTCTCTCGCATCTTTATCACCATTGAGGCTCTGCAGTGATGTCAGAACTGTGATTAGGTGACCTCATTGCGCTGAAATGACATAAGCAATTTGATCACACCATTGTACATCTGCACAGGTTGCTGATTAGTGCTCCTCTGCCTCTGTCTCTGCCCCTGCACGCTCGCATGTTCACTTCATTTCTTAAAGTCACAAATTCAAATGAATGTAGTGAATCTCTAATCTCCTCCAAACACAAAGACGCCAGTTTTGCTATTTCGTGACACCTGCCACCCCTAGCATCGGAACTTGGGTTCCATGTGACAAATACAGCCCTGGCTGTTCTCCTATGCAGCAAAGGGAGCTGGGTATAATTACTGTACACCAACAGATACACCAGGGTTATAGTAAGTAACCATTGGGTCCTTTAACAAATTTGTTTTGAGGTCCCATATAATACATCTTATTTGCTCTCTCAGTGTTGTTGATTCCATTTTATATATTTTCTTAACACTTCTATACTTATCACTAACAACACCTTATCTTTTCATGGATATGGGATGCCTTACTTCTTGGGCCCCTTCAGCAGCTCCTATGTCTGGTACTCTAGAAGGTCTAGCCATGTGCTGAACCTAATACTAGAAATTTTGTATTCAGTTTCTCAGCTCTTTTGTTATACATTAACCATCCATTGTGTGTACAATACATTGCTGACTATGGTAATTACCCATTAAGTGTTCCCTTGCTAATTGTCCCATTTCATAAAGCCTAAAGCAACCTAGCTTTATCCATATCAAGTGCCTGGGCTGAGAAGCCACTGCAGTAATTAACCCCTCTTATAGTTTTTTACCAATTATATTTGCAAACCTTGCAATCCGCAAGTGAACGGTAATGTATGTATGTAGCCAGGAATTTCATATTGCTACACACATCACATCTTTGTTAGGCAGATGTTTGCACCTGTCTCTTAGGAGAATAACACAAGTGGAAATAGAAACACTTGAACTTGATGTTGAATCTCTTCTTAATTTAACTACATGAGAATAGGCTGATTTCACGTTGAGAGACTTTTATCATTACAGGCCAATTTTCCCTAAGCATCTACTGTAAAATAGATGCTATAAAATCTTTTGCTGCAGTCTGCTGACATAATGCATATACAAACACGCCAAACAACAAGAATAAATAAATAAAATGATATATAAAAATGTCCATTATATACCATTGCAGGGAGCTGGACCAATAAAGCAATCTTATAGTAGGAAAAATAATAAAGCAATAGATCCATTATATTCTTTGTATCACTCCAGAGAGGTTCACAATGCAGTCAAAGTAAACAGCAAATCCAGTTGTTAAAAGCACCTATTACCCAGTAACTGTTGGGGCCGGTCACCTTGTGGGCTCTAATTCTTGTGTATGTAAACAGAAATCGGTACTAAAGGAATAAGACATTTCGGGGAAAAAAACAACTTGAGAGCATCTAGAGCAAATCACAGCGTGACATGCTGGCAAGATGGAAATTGAAAATATAAAAGCAATTTTAACATCTTTGGCAAACAAGAGATCTCCTTTGTTTACTGCAGTGCGAGTCTTATAACTACATCTATAAAGTAGATCAGTGCCAAGTGATGTCCTCAGTACACTAAAATCCTCCATGTTTTATAGCACGTTCAGCCGACCGTAGTATTATGAGTGTAAATGCTGTGATATAAAGTAAGTAACATATTTTAATGCAAGCATTCAAACAGAACGAGCACATGGCATCATATACTTACTGTATGCCAAACTGGTCCTGAAGAGCAACAGCATCAAATCTCCCACTGAGCATAGTCAGTGCCTTCCTATTCTTGTAAAGTAAAATTAAAGGGGATTTACAGTTGCAAAATAAGTGGTTCCCAAATGATTCCATACTTGTAAACCAACAAAAACAGAGAGCACTGAACCTCCAGGATGCAGCACCACCTTTCCAACACTGCTCTGTTCACTGCATATTGGTTGCAGCAGGGACATCAAAACTACTATAGGCATCACTGCTGAAATTACTGATTGATTGCAGTGGTGCATGTTGCAACGTTAATCCTACAGCAAATACTCAGAGACCAGTGCAGCAGTGGAGAGCTGGTGCTGTACCCAGGGAGAAAAAGCACTATGTGCTTTTTAGGCACGCAAGTATTGAAAATGGAAAACCCCTTTTAAGGCGTTAAAAACCTTAACAAGCTTATGTATTGTTCACATATATAAAGTAAGAGCATATTGTTAGAAGCTGCCATAAAGGTATGGTAGGTAGATGTCTGATCTTTGGGACTCCCACTACACCTGAGAACGAAAGGGCTATAGCGCAAATTTAAAGCACCTCTACACAGCGGTAGTCCTAGGTCTCTATTCTGTCCACAGCTCTGCATCCCTCTTACGGCTCGTTGAGATGAGCATATAATAACCTTTGTACCAGTGCACATAACCAGCTTTTTATATGGATTATGTGAACAAGAAAATAGAGCTGTAAACAGATCTAGTCAATGTCTACAATTTGCGACATGACTGGTCCTCAAAGCTCATCGCTCATCTGAATATTAGACCAGGGTTAGACGTGCGAGAAACTCGCACGAGTCTCGCATGTCAATACCCGGCACTGCCGCCGGCATTCGGGACTGCTGCATGCAAATACATGTCTGACCCCAGCCTTAGACTCATTCTCTGTATCATGAGGGTCCCGAGGTTGGAATTCACAGATCTTACGAATATAGCATCAAACCACTTTAAGTAAAAAATTATTATACTTTGCTTATATATCTTATTCCGCAGCGCTTTACAGACATTATCATCACTGTCTTCACTGGGACTCACAATCTAAATTTCACCATGACTTTGGAGTGTGGGAGAACCCGGAGGAAACCCAATAAAGCAGTTATGCAAATAACTGAAAAATACTGTACTGTGCAAAAGTTTTAGGCAGGTGTGGGAAAAAATGATGCAAAATAAAAATACTTTCAAAACCTGAAGCGTTAAGTTTATTTGCATCAATTAACAAAATGCAAAGTAAAAAAAAGTGAAAACTAAATTAAATCAATATTTGGTGTGACCACACTTTGCCTTCAGTACAGCATCAAAGCATCAATTCTTCTAGGTACACTTGATAGTTGGTAATGACATTGGCTGTATGTTTGGGGTCCTTGTCCTGCTGCAGAAAAATATTGGAGCCAGTCAGCCCCCTTCCTGATGGTATTGTATGATGGATAAGTATTTACCTGTTATGAAGAATAACATTAATCTTAACCAAATCCCCAACTCCATATGCTGACAAGTAGCCACAAACATTCCCAGGTCCTCAACCATGCTTCACTGTTATGCAAACCAACAGTAAGTGTATCCATACTTATAGACCACAAATAATCCATAATACAGCCCTTCTATCATGTGTTTCTCTTGCTAATCTAGAGAAAAGGGGACAATTTTACACAACCTTTTTGTATAACAATAGAAACACATAAGTGTGCACTGGACTTACATTCACAAGTTGTTTTCATTGAAGACTGTTTTGCAGTGTTTCCTTAATGTTTTTATCTTTTTTTTTATGCTTTGGAACAGTAAAACTTACATTAGTTACAAAAATATATTGTACATAACCTTTATGTACCAGTAGTTAAAGAGATTCTGTCAGTAGGATCAACTCTCCTGTGTCATTTATATGGGCAGGTAGGTCATAGGAAGCTGAATATAATGATACCTTGATATCTGCGATTGGATGTCTTAATCCAGAGAAATCCATGTTTTTCTCAATCAGGATCAGTATAGCAAACTGTCGGTCATTACATGTCTCACACTGGTAACTGCCCCTTTTGTTTAAAATAAGCTCTGGAGGCAGACTCTCAGGGAGATCTATGTCCGGCCCATAGATCTTAACAGGTTATTTAATAATAAGAAAGATGTGGATTTATCTAGAATAAAACACAAGATTGCAGATATCAAGGTATCATTTCATTTAAATTTCTATGAGCTACATGCTCGTATATGTGGCTTACGAGATGTTCACAAGGCTGTAACCATAATGCACTTTTGCAATTACATTCTTCCATCTAAAAATGGTGTACTTGTATTAGAAAATAACATTTACTTGGATTGTTTATAACATATACACTGCTCAAAAAAATAAAGAGAACACTTACACAACAGAATATAACTTTGTGAAATCAAACTGTCCACTTAGGAAGCAACATTGATTGATGACAATCAATTTCAAATGCTGTTGTGCAAATGGAACAGAAAAC
>VIAB01011465.1:20042-31541 GCA_009801035.1 Oophaga pumilio
ACTAACTCGCATCAAACTCGCTAGTGTGACGCCGGCCTTTGATGTGAACTTGGATGTGGGCTCCGGCGCTGAGCCAACATCTTTTCCGGCACGTCAGCTGTTTTAAACAGCTGACATGAGTCTCTAACAGCTGTGGGTGGAATCGCGATCCACCCGTGGCAGTTAACCCGTTATATGCCGCTGTCAATCTCTGACAGCGGCATTTAACTCGTGCTTCCGACAAGCGTGCCAGAAATCCCGCCCATCGGTGACCCTGTGACGTGATCACGGGGTAGAAATGGGTTGGCATGACTACCAGAGGTCTCCAGCAGATCTCTATGGTTTTCACTGTCAGATTGCTATGAGCGCCGCCTGGTGGTCGGCGCTCATAGCAAGTGAGCAATTTTGCTACATACATGCGATCTGATCATCGCCTGTATGTAGCAGAGCTCATCAGATTATGGCAGCTTCTAGTCTCCCAAGGAGACTATTGAAGCATGCCAAAAGAAAAAAAAATGTTTCTAAAAATGTTAAAAAAAATAAAAAATATAAAAGTTCAAATCACTCCCATTCACCCCATTCAAAATAAAACAAAAAAAAAATTAAACATGCACATATTTGGTATTGCCGCTTTCAAATCGCCCAGTCTATCAATATAAAAAAGAAGTAACCCGCTCGCTAAACTGCATAACAAGAAAAAAAAATTTCAAGCTCCAGAATTACATTTTTTTGGTTGCCGCAACACTGCATTAAAATGCAATAACGGGCGATCAAAAGAATGTATCTGCACCAATATGGTATGATTAAAAACATCAGCTTGTCAAAACAAAAATTAAGCCATCACCCAACCCGAGATCTCGAAAAATGGAGGTGAATTTCTTTCCTATTTTCCAGTGAACAATATGTTAAAACAATTGGCGTCATTTAAAATTACAACTCATCCCGCAAAAAACAAGCCCTCAAATGGCTATATTGACAGAAAAATAAAAAAGTTATGACTCTGAGAATGGGAGCAAAAAAACGAAACCACAAAAACGAAAATATCTGCTGGGGTTAAGGGGTTAAGCAAGCTAAACAGGTTTAAGTAGACAATTGCTTATCTTCATAATCATTGATGAATGCTGCAATTATTACCTTTTTGGTTCATAATTAAGGCAATAGTCATTTGCCTTTTATGATTCTGTTATTTATAGCTGCAAAATAAGCTTTATTAGAGAAATCAGAACAAGTAGATCAATGTCCACAAAATGTCTTATGAGGCCTCTGAACCTAGCATAGATAGGTGTGGTACAGAATGTCCATCAGTTTTGCATATCTTCATTGGATATTAATATCGTTAACAGTCATCTGGCATGTGCAGAAATATATCCTATTCTGTCCCCCATTGGCGTGTTTTAAGTAGGCATATTCCACAGTCAGGGGGAGTGGGTGTGGCAGCTTCCTCAGGGGCTCATTATAGCCTTCGTCATTCGTATCCCCAAAATCTGCATGCATTGCCATCACCATGTTTTTCATAGTTTGTCTCATCATTTTCTTATCACATGGAGCTACAGAGCACAGAATTAAAGCCAATATAAGCAAAACACATGGCACAGCTACCCCTAGTTTGGTAAGGGCCCTTTGCCATCCATACACCATCCAAACCAGGTATCAAATGGATCCTTTCTCTTTGAGTGCTGGGCTAGTTCTTCTGATAAGTCAGTAAGTCCTTTAAGTACCTTAGTAATGCTCCCATCCGGGGCTGTGTTAATGGATATGTAAATGCAGCAGTTAGTCCTTATAATTTTGCTGAACCACACTTTTTCTGCAAGGAACATGTCTAGTGTCATCCTGTTTCAGAAGATCATAATGGGTATGGGACCTAATTGCTCAACAATTCCTTTTAGAGCGTTCACAAATCATTGTTGATTATAGAATAGATAATTTCTCCATGCTACATTTTTGTTTGCTGTTATTATGGGGAAAATGGATTCAAATTCAGCTGCTACTTGGTCTCTAGCTTTGAGTTTGTTAGGCAACCCCTTTGTTCCAACTCTCTGACAAGTCTTAATTATTTGTCCAATCTATATACCTCTGTCTCATGCACAAAAAACATACTCCTTGACACTGCAGGGGTCCTTTATTTCCAGAAGGGAACTACCTGCATGTCAATTAGGATGGTTCACTTCACACTATACCCAACTTCCTACACCTTTATGTCCATTATGCAGTCTATTCAAGAGACTCAGACTGTCAGCATTATTTTTTGCCAGCTCTTGTCCTATACTTAATATCAAGGCCACAAAAAAGGACTTAAAAAAAATCCTCAAAAAATTCAAGAATTAATACAGCAGAAAAGGGGCAGCAGTGCTTACCTGCCCAGGTCTCCAAACAAATGCACTATCAGGATGCAGCAAACCCATGTAGTAAAGATGGCAGCAAAACAGGTGCAAAATACTCATAAGACAACCACTCACAGCCTACTAATTAATATCTTGGCCAAAATATCGACCTACACCTCACATATTTATATGTATTTTTTGCACTTTATTTTTCAGAATGTAGCCAAGCCCAGCACTATTGGTCTTGTAAACTGGGGTGTCTGTACACATGGGATGCATTTAGATAATAGGCTGTAAACCAGATACTGTGCATTACCTGCATGTGAACAGCTACTCTGAGGGGTTACTTAGTGCCACCAGATGGATCAGAGACTTCTGGATAGAGGTAGCCAGAAGTTATGCTAATGCCCCCAATCTCACAGGAACCCTCGGGGACCTGTTCTGTGTTAGTCAGTAGTCCTGTTACCCCGCTGAATGATGGGTGTCCAGAAGGCAGGGCGTCACCTGTGTTCTGGACTCTCGGGCTGAGTTTGACAGCACATCAGTAGGCTGTCTCTCTGAGGAATAAAAACATTTATCTATTTGTTGGCATCAGACCCAACTCTCCCTCCATCTTGACGACTGTGAATACTAGGCATATTATACACGATTGTGAATGTCATCCTTCCAGTAAGCGCAGAATACATCCATCCAAAAATCTTTTTCTGACATTTTCAAATAGAAGCTAAAATATCTGGATTTTAGCTTTTTCAATGGTTGTGTCGCACACAACCCTGCAATGTGAGCATACTTATTCTTTCCTCTTGTGTACTTGGATAAGACCCTATTATTTAACTAACCTTATGTTAAGAAATGCAATGTATCCATAAAAGCGGACTCTTGATAAACATGAATAAAAATGTCACCTGAACAGCCCTATTGTATAGAATAGGTCAGTGTACTGTTCATGAGCTATCCGATTTTAACACAGACCACAAACGTCTACATATGGCCACATTCATGCGTTCAGTATTTTACATCAGTATGTTTAATCCAAAACGGGTAGTGGGTGGAAAATTCAGAAGTGGTGCATGTGTTTCAATTATACTTTCCCTCTGTTCCGCTTCTGATTTTGGCTTAGAAATACTGATATAAAATACTGACAAAATGCTGAACGTGTGAACGTGGCCTGATTTTCTCATCTGGACAAGCCCTGTAAGATATTTTCACTTTCTCTCTACTAGTTAGACTGCCTATTTCCACAGGGGCATGCCTTAAAAGATATTTACAAGCACTGTAACACTGTAGGATTAGTTAAACAAAAACCCAGCTCCCTAAGTACCTTTTAACAAAATACTTGACATAGCATAAATTATAAATATATCTTCAGGATATTCATTATTAGAATTTGGAAACTCCTAGCAATATAATTTGCACTTCTGTAAATATCTGAACTTTATCGTGAATTTATGATATTGCAAAATGTTTTCCCTCTGGTCTTTGGCAATTAGCAAATTCTGATTCACGGATTGGTTCATCTAACTATATTCTAGTATGGATTCAATTTGGATATCAAACCATTTTAAAAACACAATTTACTTTATTCATGTATGAATAACTGTTCTTTGATTTAATTTATGACAAAATTGAATTGCTCATTTTACCTGAATAACAATTTGGGTCATTATAATCTGCTACAGGTTTACACGATGCTTTCCAATGAAACATTTGAACTTTGTGTGTGTTGAATAATATTGAAAAGCGATCATGGTTAAAAATCATTATGGCAGATCCATGAATATTTCATCTGGGTGCAACATTTGCAATGAACCATGAAAACAAACACCCAATATGTTTTATTTGCATAATGACTAGAGATGAGAGAACCTTTCAAGGTTCTGTTTGACTCGGCGAACGTCCCGACAAACATATCCGAATCAAAACAGCTAAAATTAGGGGCACACACCAGGAAAAGTGGCATCAATTAACCCATCAATTGCACTATAAATAAATAACTAAAAAAAATTGACATTGGTTCCCCTGTATTTTTGATAACCAACTAGACAAAACTGACAGCTGCGGGCTGAAACACTCAGTGTCAGGTTAAGTAAATCTGGTTATCAAGATTAGAGATGTTCCCATGTCCTTTTTTTAATACCAACCCTCAGGTCTTTGTTTTAGCTTGGCTCGTTGTCAAGAATGGTGGGGACCCCACACCATTTTTTTTTAATTTGAATAATTAAAAAATATGGCATGTGGACCCCTCTATTCTTGATAACCAGCCATGCTGAACCTGACAGCTGAGGGTTGCAGCCCACAGCTGTCAGTTTTGCCTGGCTGGTTATCAAAAATACAGGTGAACTCCATTTCATATGTTTTATTAATTGATTATTTAAAGCGCAGGTGGCTGCGGCTGATGAATACTCCCTTTAGCCGCCACCAGCTCTTGCTGTTAACAGTTGAATACAACTCTCAACATTGTCCCCTGCTTGCGCTGATCACAGCATGAGCAGGGGACAGTGATGTGAGCTACCTTTATGTAAGCACCCAGCATCAGTTACCAGCTATAACACATACCACTGATTTACAGGCACCAGTACGTGTCACATTGATGACACATGGATGTCATCTGTGTGTCATCAGTATGCATGTGTCGAAACCCATGCTGCTACTGGAAACACTGACGTCTAGAAGAGCCCTTAGTGAACTTGATCATGTACCGACCTTTGGGGGAAATATAAGAGTGGAATATTCCCTGTATTACTCCGTGTCATGCCCCTGCTTTGCTCACACCCTAACAACGGCAGTACCTAAGTGTGAAGGAAACCAGTTCCTCCCACGTCACCAATAACTACACAGTCACAGCTCTCCGTCACCCCCTTTGTCTCTCAGGTCAGTAAGGGAACTTCACCTAGAGCAAATGGCTGCTGGGGAGGATGTCCTGTTACCCACTGGGTATTCTAAGATTCGTAATCAGAGTAAAAGCATCAGCCCAAAGTTAATTGTATGGTTTAATTGCCTAAAGGGTGCACTAGATAATTACAGAAATATACAGTAAGCTATACAATGAAATTACAGTGGATTTGCAGTCAGAGTAAAATATAACAATAATGGTACAAGGCTTAGAGATATTAAGCTGGAGGTCAATTTTACCAGGGTTCCTCCCACAGGAGCTGGGTTCCTCCCACAGGTGTCAGAGGGTGGGCTTATATTCTCCACCCTTCATCTCCCTGCAGAATTTATTCCCAATATCTAAGAAAGGGGGCAACTTTCTCCTGGATGTTCGGATCAGGACACGAGAGGTACCAGTGAATGCGATTTGTTTTGCCTGTGGTGTGGAGAGCAAACATGGCCCCATTGGGTCGCTGGTGAGGGCCAATCTTTATATCTCAGGTCCCAGAGCCCTCACCGACTCGGGAGTCGCACTGTCAGATGCGTGATTTCCGTAGGGTCACGCAGATATTTTTTATGAGTCTGTACCTCGAAAGGTGTGCTCATAATCCATAATCCTAGGATGGAGTCGGAGTGGCTGGGAGAGACAATGGATGTGTATTTCTGTGTCCAGCTGACAAGTATAATCTAATTGAAGCCCCCAGGCACCTCCAGGCCCCAAGCTGGCATGGCTCCTTACTCACAAGCTTTGAAGTCCTGTTTTGGCCTTATCTCCTAATCATACTAAAAAACCTTGCTATTCAACATTGGAGCACTAAATCCTGTTTTCTTCAATATGCTTACAGGGATGGGGGTAGGAGCAGTTAGCTGCCTGTGACTCTGTGAACTCAGACAAAATGGCACCTGGGACAGGCCAAGCTCAGACATGAGGCGAGGATTATGCCCCATATCCAAGATGGCTGCTGTTCCTTCATCACACCAAGTGTAGACCTATTTAGGGGTAGCCCATATGAACCGTGTGGCCTCCCAATGTTTTTCTTCCCCTGTTCAGGGAATTTATCAGGGGAGAGAGTATAAATATGTGGGTGCTTGCAGTGGTAAGTTAAATCCGGTTAGCTGACTAGTAATGTCTCTATAGAGCACCAAAAATGCAGGGCATGCACCAGAACTCCTGCCGAGCAAACACAGAAATGTTTGCTGCTCACCGAGTACCGCGAGTATTGTGATGGTCGGGCGAGTAACAAGCATTACCGAGCACGTTCGCTCATCACTAGTGCTGAGTATTGATGAGCGAGCATTGGGCCACAACAAACACCCACATCTTCTTGCTCGACCTTCCTGTCCCAATTACTAGGGGACCGCAGCAGCACACCAATATTGAACCCAGAGCAGTGTCAAAAATTTGTTGATTGGATAGCGGATAATACTTCCAGTCTCTTTGCCACCACCACCACCCTGTCTTCAACACGGTCAAGTCTGAGTAGCCGTGAGTCTGGACTTTATATTCCTCACCTAATCCTCCTTCCTTACTTGGAACACGAACATGATGGAAGGTTACAGTCCAACTGTTAGGTCTTCCCGAGTCTGGTTGTTTAAAGACTCTGCCGATAACCTCAAACAGGCCATTTGCACCACCTGCCATGCCTGCATCAGCAGGGATAGCAAAACTACCAGCCTGACCACCACCAGCAAGATCAGGCACATGGCAGCAGAGCACCCAACTTTTTGGACCGAGCCCCAGGGTCCAGGAAGAGTGTCTACGGGTGACACCACTGCTTCTTCCACTGTAGTGCGTGCAAGCCAATCCACTGTCCATGGTGCATGTGAAGAGGCCTCCTGCCCTGCACTTGTCGTTGAACACACTCAACTAGCATCATTCATCATCCAGCACATCCATATCCTTGTCCCAGAGCAGCATTCAGTTGCCCATACCCCAGTCCTTGGAAAGCAAGCACAAATACGCATCCAACACCCACATGTCAAACTACTAAATTCACACATTTCGCCTCTGCTTGCGCTCGAAATGTTGCCTTTTTGGCTCGTGGAGACGAAAGCTTTCAGCAACCTGATGGTGGCGGCCATCCCTCGGTGCTCAGTCCCCTGCCGCCACTAATTCTCCCGATGTGCCGTCCCTGCATTACACAAGCACATGTCCCAAAAGATTAGCCGTGCCCTCAACAATGCAGTTAGTGGGAAAGTCCACCTAACCACGGACATGTGGACAAGTGCTTGTGGGCAGGGACGGTACATCTCGCTGATGGCACACTGGGTTAACATAGTGGAAGCCAAGACCCAGTCGGACCTTGGGATAGAGCACTGTTATGAATGTTTTAGAAATGAATTCTGAGCAGAAGCTCCCTCTGGTGGTTACAAACAGTACTGAGCCATTCAATGAGGATTGGCAATCAGGAATCACAGATTGGCTGGATGTAAGGGAGATTTTCCCCCATCATGGTTGCCGATGATCAATTGTTCTTGTCTCAACGTTGTTTCCTGGTTCACTTGGAAGCTTGCTGAGTCTTGCCTCTTCTCCTGCTCTCAGATAAGATATTTTCTGTTTTTTGTTTTTGTGCTTGCCATTTGCATATTTCTCTGCATTTCTGTGAGGTTGGCCAAGTTCCCCTTCCCTGGGGGCTTGGGCTCCTCTCGGTTCCTCTGGAGCCACTGTTGTTTGTTCATTTGCCTTTTCCAGTTTTTTCTGTGGCTGAAGCTTGGTTCTGTTACACCAGAGAACTAATTTAGGTGGTAGAGGTCATGTGATCTCAGGTTTTTTTGCAATTAGTAGCGTTGGCTTTTTTTTAGGGTTTTTTTGGATTGCAGTAAGTATCCTTCCTATCCTTTTCTGTCTAGGCAGATTGGGCCCCAGCGTTTGCTCATACTATTTTCTGTCTGTGTCTGTATTTCCTCTTGTCTAACCACCATTACATGTTTGGGGGCTTCCTATGTTCTTTGGGGGTCTGCTCCGGGGCAGATAGCTTTCCTCTTTCTATCTTTAGGTGTAGTTAGCCCTCAGGCTGTGACGAGGCGTCTAGGACCAACGTAGGAACGCTCCACGGCTGCCTTTAGTTGTGGTGGTTAGTCAGGGTACTGCAATCCAGTAGATTCCAACCTCTCTGGTGTATTGCCGTTTTTGCCTGCTCTCCTCAGCTACCAAAACATAATAGAGCACATCCTGCTGACGCCAAGGATTACGTACCCTATGTCAATCAGGGTTGCCCCCACAGTCTACAGCTCCTGCACCTACTCATTCTCTTCAGCCTTCATCTCCAAAATGACCACATCAGTCACAAGCTCTAAGCACTGCAGCACTGCCTCAGCCAAGCGACAACAGGCTGTGCTGAATCTAATATGCTTAGGTGACAAACCGCACAAATCTGAAGAGTTGTGGACAGCTCTGAAAAAGCAGGCAGATCTGTGGCTGACACCACTGAACCTACAGCCAGGCATGGTCGTGTTTAACAATGGCCGGAACCGGGTGGCAGCTCTTAGGCGAGGCGAGCTCACACACGTACCATATCTGGCCCATGTGCTTAACCTCGTTGTTCAACGGTTTCTCAAATGCAACTAAGAGCTGCCGGATCTGCATGACAAAGTATGCCTCCTGTGTGCCCATTTTAGAAAGTCAGCTACAGCTTGAGTCGCACTTACTGTGCTTCAGTAGGGTTTGCAGCTTTCGGCTCACCGACTGTTATGTGATGTCCCCACTCATTGGAATTCTACACTGCAGATGTTGGAAAGGATTTGTGAGCAGAATAAGGATGCATTGCAGGCGGAGCATGATGAGATGGAGCAAGGAACTATACAGGGTGATAATACACAGCCTAGCCCCATGTCATCCGAATGTGGATTGGGTGACAATGAGGAAGAGGAGGAGGAAGAACAAGAACTATTTTCATACGCTATAGATGGTACTACAAGCACAGCTGTCATAGCGTCTGTTCAGCGTGGATGGCCTGAGGACAGGGAAGAGGAGTAGAAGGAGAGCATGATTAGTCATCCTCTTGTTGAGGACACGGAAGTCTTACCTGTCAGCAGTCTGGCATGCATGTCTGAGTTTATGTTACACTGCCTTGACCGTGACCCTCGCATTCTCAAAATTTTGGGTGACTGTCATTACAGATTGGTGACACTTCTAGACCCATGCTACAAGGAGAACTTTCAATCTCTTATTCCAAATGCAGACAGGTGTACTAAAGTGGTGTGGTACCAGAAGGCCCTTGTTACGGAATTATTAAAAAAAATTCCCATGTGAAACCGCTGGCAGCAGAGGTCACAGTTCATTGGAAAACCAAGGAGTACAGGTGAGAGAGAGACAACTTCAATCCAGCAGAGGCAGGGGAACACTGGCAAAGTTCTGGGAGACATTTTGCAGACCCTCCCATTTCACAGGCCCTGAGGCGTGGGATAATCTCACAAGGAGTGCAAAGTTTTAGAAGATGATGAGGGAGTACCTTGCTGACCGTACCAACATCCTCCGTGAATCCTCTGTGCCTTATAATTATTGAGTATCCAAGCTGGACATGTGGCATGAACTGGCTCACTATGCCTTGGAGGTGCTGGCCTGCACCGCCGCGAGCGTTTCTCAGAGCAGGTATTTAGTGCCGCTGGTGGAATTATAACTGATAAGTGCATCTGTCTGTCAATTGACAATGCTGACAGGCTGACTCTTGTTAAAATGAACAAGGGCTTGATTGGGCTAGATTTCTCTACATCACCGAATGATAGCAGTACAACATAAACTAAAATCCAGTGTCTTTTTTGGAGGTCTATTCCCATGCACCTCTTCACATCCACACAGGGGTATACGCTTCCTGATTTGGCCTATTTGCTGTTGTCCTCCTTCTCCTCATCCTCATCACCCACCACATCTATATCACCAGAGTGACCGTGGTTCATGATGCAGCACAAACATTATTGTTTAAAAGAGTGTTTATAATGCCGGTAAGCAAAATTTTTACACAGTATGTTGTTGTAAACCTCTCCGGGGGAAATGTTTGTAAACCCATACACTTACTGAATGGGCATTACAAGTATAGGAGACCCGCTCCTTTGTAATGAGAACAGATTTTTTGGAGGCGCTCCTCCACGTCTCGTCATCATCCAACACCACTGTGTTGTGAACACTTTTAATCTGACTTCTGAGTTTGGGCTCCCTCTGGTGGTGGTTGCTGGTAATGAAGCTGCCCTGGCTAACAGAAGTCTCCCACCTGACGGGGATGATTAGAAGTCAGGTGTTACTTACAGGGGTGATTTAAGTGAGCAGCCTTGCCATGATTCTTGCCAGTGATTGTTTTTCTTCCTGAGTCATTTTGAAGTCTGCTTTTTCCCTGCTGTGTCCTGCATCTTTCAGATAAGTTATTTTGCTGTTTATTTCTGTGGCATTTGTTTACAATTTTGCTTTTCTCAGTTTTCTGCCTTGCAGGAGTCTGTTCTGCCAGGTCTCCTGGGGGTCTGTGCAGGACTCTGTTCTCATTTGTCACAGCTTATGCATTTCTAGTTCCCTGTTTTTTAGTATCTGTTGTTTGCATCCAGTTCACACCAGAGTTCTGATTTAGCGGGGGAGAGGTCGTGTGGCCTCAGCATTTTTGCATATCAGATGTGTTGGAATTATTCTTAGGGTTTTTGCAGGATTGCAGACAGTATCTTTTCTGTCCTATTCTATCTAGACAGTTTGGGCCCCAGCATTTGCTTACACTATTTTCTGTCTGTGTTTGTGCTTCATCTGACTCACCATCAATATATGTTTGGGGGCTATCTTTTCCTTTGGGGCTCTACTCCGTGGCAGTTAGCTTTCCCTTTTTTCTCTTTAGGCTTAGTTAACTCTTTGGCTGTGATGAGGAGTCTAGGTCATCGTAGGTACGTCCCACGGCTAATTCTAGTTGTGTTGTCAGTTTAGGTGTCTGCAATCCGCTAAGTTACCAACCTCTCTGGGTGTCTGGTTGCCTAGCCTATTTTTCCTTTTATCCTCTTCAGTTACCAAATCATAACACCACTGGATCACAAGGTCACCGTGGTCCATGATGCAACAACCACATTAGTGTTGTAAAGGGTGTTTATGATGCCCGTAAACAAATTTTTAACACAGTATGTTGAAGTATGCAACCCAGGGAGAAATGTTTGCCAGCCTATACACTTACTGTATGGGCATTAAAAGTGTAGGAGACCCACTCCTTTGTTATGGGAGGGAACAGATGTTTATGAGGCCCTCCTCTATGTATCTTCCAAGGGGTATTTGGGTGCCTCCAAATTTGGGCAGGCCTTGCATTCACTGCATAGGCGAATAGTACAGTCAGGGCCAGAAATATTTGGACAGTGACTAGTGTTGAGC
>VIAB01011466.1:26733-40129 GCA_009801035.1 Oophaga pumilio
CAAATCCTCCTAATTCTTAGGAATTGACTGATTGGGATAGATCTAATCATTGCAGAGGGGTGAGAGGAGGAAGAATGTAAGAGGGCATTTACCGATGTTGGTTTACGATACAATTCTGTTTGTAAACAATTGTTTACATCTTTTTTTATCTTAATATCTAGAAATTCAATAGATTCAGGATCAGCTTTATATGTAAAATGTATATTCTGTTGATTACAATTTAGTAGAGAAATGAATTCTTCCAGAGATTCACTTGAACCTTGCCAAATAAAGAATATGTCATCTATGTATCTGGTCCAAAATAGGACCCGACACATATATGGCAAATCATCCGACATAAAGAGGTCCCTCTCCCACAGCCCCAGGAACAAATTAGCATATGAGGGCGCAAAGGACGCCCCCATTGCTGTACCCTGGAGCTGCAGGTAGAAGGACCCCTTAAATGTGAAAAAGTTGTGAGATAATGAAAATAGCAACAGTTCCACAATGAATGCTTTAATGGATGATTCTCTATTAGATGAACTCAAGAAAAATTCCACTGCCCGTATTCCATCATTGTGGCGAATGTTTGTATATAAACTTTCCACATCACATGTCACCAAAAGTGTGTTTTCTTCAACATAGAGACAATCAATTCTCTTTAAAAAGTCGGTAGTATCTTTAATATAGGACGGTAATTCACATACCAAGGGTTTCAATTTGGAGTCAATATATTTATTAATGTTCTCCAAATAATTATTACATCCAGATATTATTGGACGCCCTGGAGGAATATTCATGTCTTTATGTATTTTTGGTAAAAAATATAGAGTTGAAATAGTAGGTTCATTAATTTGTAAAGCCGTAAGTAATTCTTTAGAGATAATACCCTCATCATTAGGCAATTGTAGAATCTTTGTTAATTCTTGTTTGTATTTTTCAGAAGGATTAAAAGTCAGTTTTTTATACCATTCAGAATTTTTTAAATGTCGGAATGCCTCTGTTTCATACATCTTTTTTGGCCATACTACTATATTGCCGCCTTTGTCGGCTGGTTTAAAGATCACATCTTGTATTTTTTGTAAACGAGTAAGAGCCAGTTTCTCTTCTCTGTTCATGTTGTTATGACATGGATACTTAGGAATGGCATACAATTCATTACTTACCATTTTAACAAAAATATCCACTGTTGGACAAATAGACAGAGGAGGGAATTTACGGGATTTCGGGCGAATAGACATTGGTAACTCACCTCCAAAAGATTGTTGTTCTCTCGATAACTCTTCCAAAACGGCTAGTGCCTCCTGTTCCGTCTCTGTGGGAAATAATTTATAAATTTCCTCATTATGAAAAAAACGTTTAAATAGGAGTTTTCTAGCAAATAAATTAAGATCTTTTGTTGCAGTGAAGCCATCATAATCAGCTGTGGGACAAAACATTAGCCCCTTGCTGAGAAGGTCAATCTCAATTGTAGAAAATTGATAATCACTCAAATTTATTACCTTAAAGGTATTATTTTCAGGTGAATATGAAGGATTCCTTTTGTTTGGTTGAAATCGTAGATTACGTTTCCTCTTCGGAGTAGAAATAGCCACAGAGACGGAAGAGGAGGCACCAGAGACATCACTTATAGGAATATTTGAAGAAGCAGATGGAGTCCGATTACGATTGGGACCTTTCTCCATGTTTCGTCTCCAGCGATATATGTTTCCGGAGGCAAAATCTTTCTGGTCTCTATTTAATTTAGTAGCATGTTTTTCCTGAATATCCTTTACCCAGGTGTCCATATCTTTATTCAATTGGGACTCAATTGATAACATCTGTTCAGAGGATAATTCATCTTTTGCCTTTTTATAAGATTCCTCAATTTGTTTGTCAATGTCTGACATTGATTTAATATTATATTTGACCAATAATTCCATTAATTTTTTGGAAGTATTATTACAAATGTCCTCCCAATTTGCAACAAATTCATCATCAGTAATAACAAATGATGGTGTGACTCTTACTCTTAAACCCCTGGGAATTAGATTTTTCTGAATATAGTTCTCTAAAAAGGCTTTGCTCCACCACATCCTTGTCCTTTTGTATAGAAGATTCTTAATATTTTTAAAATTAAGTTCATAATATAGACCGATAGCAACTGGTGTAGCAGTATTAACTCCACCAAATACTTCATTAACCCGACCCTGCCAAACATTTTCTCTAGATTTTAGATCCATTTCCAGAAACAGGGACCTGTGCAAAACACAGTAATTCAATAGTTAATTAGATAGTAACCAAGGACAATAAGTGATTAAAATATCACAATATCACTACCAACATAGAATAGCAGACCATTCGGGAACAATAAAAAGAAAAACAACTCTGGAAATAAAAATCTAAAATATATATAAAAACATGTGACAAGAAAGTATATGGTTAAAATAATCTTTATTAATATGCAAAAAAATCACAACAATAGAATAAAAATACTGCCAACTAGAAGTATATAGCCACAAAGGATAATATAAGTGCCAAATTATGAACCATCATTAATATATTTCAGGGCACATACATAATACTCTCAAATAAAGACAGTGTAGATATAATTAATTATATCTACACTGTCTTTATTTGAGAGTATTATGTATGTGCCCTGAAATATATTAATGATGGTTCATAATTTGGCACTTATATTATCCTTTGTGGCTATATACTTCTAGTTGGCAGTATTTTTATTCTATTGTTGTGATTTTTTTGCATATTAATAAAGATTATTTTAACCATATACTTTTTTGTCACATGTTTTTATATATATTTTAGATTTTTATTTCCAGAGTTGTTTTTCTTTTTTTCGTTAATCTTCCTCAGTCTGGGGCTCCATACAAGATCTCACCTCGTGGGGTAAAGATGATTCTGAGAAAGGTCAGGAATCAGCCCAGAACTACACAGAAGTACCTGGTCAATGACCTGAAGAGAGCTGGGACCACAATCTTAAACATTACCATTAGTAACACACAACCCGTCATGGATTAAAATCCTGCAGGGAACGCAAGGTACCACTGCTCATGCCAGCACATGTCCAGTCCTGTTTGAAGTTCACCAATGACCATCTAGATGATCCAGAGGAGGCATGATAGAATGTCATGTGGCCAGATGAGACCAAAATAGAACTTTTCGGTATCAACTCCAATCGCCGTGTTTGAAGGAAGAAAAAGGATGAGTACAACCCCAAGAACACCATCTCAACCATGAAGCATGGTGGGGGAAACATCATACTTTGGTGGCACATTTCTGCAAAAGGGACAGGATGACTGCACTGTATTGAAGGGAGGATGGATGTGGTCATGTACCCCAAGATTTTGGCCTCCTTTCCTCAATAAGAGCATTAAAAATGAGTCATAGCTGGGTCTTCAGGCATGACGATGGCCCAAAACACACAGCAAGGGCAACTAAGGAGTGACTCTGTAAGAAGCAATTTAAGGTACTGGAGTGGCCTAGCCCTTCTCCAGACCTGAACCCAATAGAAAATCTTTGTAGGGAGCTGAAACTCAATGTTGCCCAGTGAAAGCCCTGAAATCTGAAATATCTGGAGAAGATCTGTATAGAGGAGTGGGGCAAAATCCCTGTTGCAGTTTGTGCAAACTTGGTCAAGAACTACAGGAAATGTCTGACCTCTAATTGCAAACAAATATTACTGTACCAAACATTAAGTTCTGTTTTTCTATTGTATCAAACACTTATTTCATGCAATAAAATGCAATTTAATTATGTCAAAATCATTCAATGTGATTTTCTGGATTTTTTTTAAAGATTTTGTCTCTCACAGTTGAAGTGTACCTAGGATAAAAATCACAGATATCTCCATTATTTGTAGTTGGAAAAACTTGCAAAATCGGCAGCGTATTAAATACTTATTTTCTCCACTGCATACAGTCGCCATACTGCAATATAGAATGTGTGAAGGTGATAGGTCCTCTTTAAGTGTTTGAAATTCATTTTCGGGCACTTGGAAATGATCCAGAACATCTGCCAATATTTATGTTCTTAGGGTTTTCCTGAGAAGTGAAAGTTTCATTTCTATTTGAATAGCAGACGATCAAAACTAGTCATTTACACATTCGTATATTTGTTGAATTTTGCCTTTTTCTTGCTAATTCTACTGACTTCACTGAACTATCAATAGTTTCTATTTTCATTTGCGATGAACATTTTGATTTCTTTGTTTCCAAAAGTTTTATTAAAATATTTGATTTTCCATGATGATGTCTCCGAGGTCTCAACTATGATCTTGAGTTTGACAATGAATGTTTCCTTTTCTCATTTTAGCTTCTTTTATTTTATAATCATTATTATCATCACAAGATAAAATTCATAGAGGTATAATCAAGCATTATGTTGTTTAGAGCTACTTTTCATTGGATGCATACCAAAAGAATATCTGGCACAATTCATAAAGATGTACACGAGTTCTGTGTATGGAGTAAAATAATTGGTTCTTTGTCTGTGAAGTGGGAAGTAACAAACGCTTTGATTTTGCACCTGTGATGTTTATTACACTGTGGATGCGGTGCCACTTGTGTATCCGTGCAATGAAACCAAGGTGCTTGCTAACCATTCACAGGTATTTGTGAACATTTTCAAGGTCTTGATTCCATCTTATTGTAGTGGGTGTCTTACATAAAAGCAGTGTACTGTAGATATGTTTCAGTCCATGTTTCTATACAAAGAAAGAGTGTCTAAATGTTTCTAGTTAGATGTTCAATATTTTTCTCCAAGCAATAAAAAATCATCGAATGTCTTCAGATAAAGGGATTGTATTGTTTTATTTAGTTTACAATGAAAGACAATTATGTATTATCGTTTGCAAAATTCTTCAAAATATTGTTCTCTCTTTAGTTGCTTTTTTATACCAGCTGCCAATGGATACATTCTATAATAATACTTAGTTCAGATATGAAATTTAATTGTGTTGCTAAACCAATCAAAGGACTTATAGAAATTTCTCTTAGAGGGGTGGTTTGAAGTCAAACTAAACTTCATTCTAGATACCTATCTATTTAGTGCAAATCTAAGCTGTTTTCTAATATAATTGTAATAAAAGTTCCCTACCGTTTCCCAACTACGCTATCTAACTACTATTGTATTATTTTTTCCTATCTCCTATGCTATGACACTTCATTTGAGAATTCCAGGGCATGCTGGGATACTCAAGCAAAGCGTCATCAGGGCAGGGGGCAGAGGTGACAGTCACTGCCGCAGCTTCTGCCCCTCCCTGAAACGAAACATCATCACTGACGCTCGTTCCAGGAGACCAGTGATGTCAATTGCGGGGGTGGCGCTAGTCTCCTGCACGCCGGGTATTCTGACACCGCTCTGTTGCTGGCTGGTTATTACTAATCTGAGCAGACAACAGAGTGGATTCTTTCACTGTATAGATCACACAGTAGACAGCTCACAGGGAGGGACCTTGCAGGGACACAGGAAGGATGATGTCACAGGTTTGCCAGGTGCAACGACAGTCATTTAGGATCCGGCTGTAGAAGGTCATTGTGCTAGGCTTTGCCAACATCTTGTTTTTTCCATCTCCATTATTGAGTGATATACTTCATCCTTTCAGACCTAGCGATGACCTCCACCTTCTGCTGCTTATTGCTGGATGTTTAAATAACCTTAGTCCCTTCAGCTATGCGCTGGTGTTAGCTCTACTTATCTCTCTCTCTTGGAAGTGCTAGAAGTCAACTAGTTTCTTCTTTGAGGATTGCTGGCGTGAGCTCCCTTTTGTCATCTCAAGCTAAGTGTATTCCCTCGTTTGTCTTCCCACTTTGTCTTTAGTTGTAGTGGGGGCTGACTTGCGGTTACCCCATCCCCTCCCTATCCAGGGCTTATTGCTAGGGGCAGTGAGGGATTAGGTTCCTGCTCAGCGATAGTTGCGGAACCTATTTAGGGACCTTAGGGCAGACAGATTGTTGTCAGATCTGCCTAGGGGTCTCCACTCCCCTCTTTCCTAGTGTTTGGGCTCCCTCACCCTCTTCCTGTTATTGTGCACTTAGCTTGTCCCTGATCCAGCGTGACATATGAGCACAGTCCCTGAAATGAGTGTCACTGACAATGCTTTGTTTCACGGAGGGAACACAGGCTGAGACACTGACTGCTCTGATGACCCTGCATTGCAGTATCACAGCATGTTCTGGGATTCTGAAATGAAGTGTCATCACACAAGAAAAAAAATAGATAGTGTAGCTAGGGAATGGTAGGAAATGTTTAATACAAATATGTTGTATATTATAATATAGCATAGATTACGGCACTAAATTTAGTTTGACGTCATGCCACCTCTTTAATTTATCCCCTTGCCACAATATGGCACACAGTTACGTCCTGTTGCAACTCCCTGACTTTGATGCAGATTCACAAGCGAAGGCTGCATCTTTCCAGGCAGATGATGGCTATGATATTCAGCCATCAACTGCCTCTAACAGCTGTGCATTTAGCAATGCTCCACCCTTGGCTGTTAACTTGTTACATGCAGCTGACAATCTTGTATCTTACAGTAATTAGGTTCTTTAGAAGGACGTAGATCAGGGGATTTATTCTGATGGAAAATATGCTGAACTGGATGGACAAATGTCTTTTTCGGCCTTGCTAACTATGTTACTATGCTACTAATCTCTGACAGCGGCATATACAGGACGCTGGGAGGGGGTCCCTCTGTTCTAACATCCCATCGGCATTCCTGTGATATGATTTCAGGGTGATGATAGGTTGAAATGACTGCAGGGGGTCTGCTGAGGATCCCCTGCCTATCATGATGATTCTCCTGTGTTCGACTAGCTTCTGGCTTTGTGATTTGTGCTATGCACCGCAGTACTGTAAAATTGCTGGTTATAATACAGACGATTGTATGCTCAAGACCCCTAAAGGAACTAACAAATGCAGTGAAAAGTGAAAAAAAAGTTTTGAAAAAAAAGAAAATATAAAAGTTCAAATCACCACCCTTTTTCCTCATTAAAAATAAATAAATAGTAAAAAAAAATTGTGGTAACACTATACTACAAAATGGTACCATAAAAATGTCATCTCAGGGTGCAAAAAACAAGCCGTCACACAACCCAATGCAACCAAACTTAAGCTTCCCCCCCAAACTATACATATTTGGTATCCCCATGATTGTACTGATCTGGAGAATATTGACGAGTAATTTTTATTTGATAAGGAACACTAGAAATATAAAAAATCCCGAAAACAATTGTAGAATTGCACTTTTTTGTAATTTCACTGCACATTGAATTTTTTTTTGAGTTTCTTCACATGATAAAATAATTGGTGTCATTTGAAAAAAAGTACAACTTTTCCCACATAAAACAAGTTATCTTATGGCTACGTCAACAGAAAAAAAGAAAAAGTTTTGGGTCTTGGAAGAAAAAGTGGAAAAATGAAAACTCAAAAATGGAAAATAGCCTGATCTGAAGGAGTTAAGTGTGTATTATGAATCTTGAACTCTGTAAGTACAAAAACACTATCCATACACTTATAACAGGATATATTCTGGACTCCTAATATAGCTCCCCACTCAACGATGGCAACATGACTGAGCTTCACAAGAGTACCAAGATGGCAGCTATGATAACACATTGGTGCCTGGGAATCATGTCAGGTTGGGCAGAATTGAGCTGGTGCATGAGATAACAGACATGAGACAGAGAGTCAAGAGTAGGAGAATACACTCTAGGCTGTCTCTCTCTCTCTCTCTCCTCCGTGCCAGACATGCGTACCTGCATTTTACGGGTTGAAAAGTTCAGGTCGGATCCGGCAACAAAACTGATCCGTTGCATCAGTTTTTTCAAAATCAGCGCCGGATCCGTCCTTTCAGGTATTTGACGGATTATGCCTGACACAAAAAACCTGTTGTTAGGGGTCGAGTTCCCGCTTCTGCACAGGGGGAATCTTGAGCCATTCCGGCTGCGGTCTCCCATTCATCTCCGGCCGCAGTGGACTCTGCTCAGCTTAGACGTCGGTCCCAGCATCTCGTGCAGTCTAACAGTGTGCAGAGGATTACTGCTGCATCTCCAGGCTCTGCTGTTGTGGCCAGTACTGGTTAGCTGCGAGCAGGTGTCTTTAGGACAAAGTCCTTGTTTTTCCCTTCTGAGCATGCCCAGGGTGAGATCTCTCATTGGAGATCAGGGGTCACATGCTCAGGTACTGCAGCAGCTCCTATTGGTCCGCCAGGAAGGTCCTGTGACTACTGGAGTTCTGGAACAAGTTTAATTGGTCCTTGTTTCTGGCAGGTCCTGTAGCTGTTATTATAAAAGGGTGGCAATGCTGAGCCGCCATGCGCTAGTATCAACCATTATATGCTTTGTGCCAGTGTGGTCATGCGTGTGTGTGGTTAGGGCCCGGCTGAAAAAAGCCCCTAGAATACCGACTTAATCGGTGAGGAGTTTGGTATGCTAGTTGGTCAGGGTCGGTGTCCTAGATGCCCTAGATTACCGGCATAACCGGTGAGGAGTTTGATTGCCGTATTCAGGGTCTGGCGTTCAGACGCCATAGATTGCGGGTGACTTCCGCGAGGACATTAGCGCATGATCACGTTCTATGTTCGCTTAGCAGTTAACTGTGTACCTAGGTGCCTGAAAGGACACAGAAGTTTGTCTCAGCGGCTCTGTGACGTAACAGGGTTCGCTTTCAACGCTAGACAGCGCCCTAGCGTGTTTATTTTGCGACTCAGTTGTGTTTAGTGAGTTCGCACACATCGCCATATAGCGCTGCGGCACTCCTAGCGGCTCTGTGAAATAACAGAGTTCGCACATATTTCCACAGCGCATTGCGGTGTTTATTTTGGCGACTCTGCGGGATAACAGAGTTCACGTCTTGCGCCATTTTACTAGCAGCAGGTTCCATCTGCACGGTGGACCCCGGGCTGCGAATGCACCTCCCTACCTCATATATTTGGTGCGTTCCGCAGACCCTAACACCTGATGTGTGAAAGTAGCCTAAGAAGAAAGTATGTGTAAGGAGAATCGCAGACAGTGATTCAAGTATGTTCATAGGAATATAATGAAATGAATAGAGCATGCCAGTTCACAAAGCTAAAGAAGACATTGCACACTAGTTGTTTATTTCTAGACTAGAACCCTATATACGCACACTTAGAGGCAGTACCTAAGGGTTTTTTTCAATCGAATTGCCGGAGGTGCCATGTAAACTTTCATAATTTCACTCTAACATATTAGTAGAATGCAAACATTATAGGAAAAGAAATGAAATTGTTCATTCAAGGTAACTAAAAAAATGTCACTGAACATGTGGACCAAGGTGTGTTTTATGCTTTGAACTATTAGTGTTATGAAATAGTTCAATAAGGAAGCATGGTGTTTTCAGGATAATTAGTGAGTAATTAATTACACTTATTTTATAAATACATTTTAAAGCTATGATGTTTAAGGTACTGTTTCTTACTGGATAAATAATTCAATAAGAAGTTGTTTTCATTAAATTGCATTTGATTTAAGGGTATACAATACATGGTATGATGTAATTACACATGTTTTACACATGTTTTGTTATGCACATGTTTATTTCCTTTGTGTGTATTTGAATAACACAAAAAGAGCAGAAAAATAGACATACTGGACATAATTTCACACAAACCCTCTAAAATGAGGTGGACAAAACTGTTGGCACCTTCAACTTAATATTTGGTCACACACCCTTTGGAAAAAATAACAATCAATAGCAATCAATTACTTCCTATGACCATCAACCAGCTTCTTATACCTCTAAACTGAAATTTTGGACCACTCTTTTTTAGCAAACTACTCCATGTCTCTCATATTTGAAGGGAATATAAGATATGGAGAGTTTGTGATCTTTATCCATGCTCCTGGCTGATGAAGAAATGTCAAACACCAGAGATGATATAAAAGTGTTTTTATTACATTTTCTATACGTTTCAAAGTGTAACCCACTTCTTCAGAAAACAAAAACCATAGATATAGATATGGTTTTGTTTCCTGAAGAAAAAGTGGGTTATACTTTGAAATGAGTAGAAAAATAAAAAAAAGCTATTTTATATATCTCTGGCGTTTGACTTTTATTCAACAGCTGGCAGCGCGGATATAGACCACAAATTCTCCATTTTTTATACAGTGGTGGCCAAAAGTATTGGCACCCCTGAAATTCTGTCAGATAATACTCAGTTTCTTCCTGAAAATGATTGCAAACACAAATTCTTTGGTATTATTATCTTCATTTAATTAGTCTTCAGTGAAAAAACACAAAAAGAATTGACCTAAAGCCAAATTGGATATAATTCCACACCAAACCTAAAAAAGGGGTGGACAAAAGTATTGGCACTGTTTGAAAAATCATGTGATGCTTCTATAATTCGTGTAATCACCAGCACCTGTAACTTACCTGTGGCACCTAACAGATGTTGGCAATAACTAAATCACACTTGCAGCCAGTTAACATGGATTAAAGTTGACTCAACCTCTGTCCTGTGTCCTTGTGTGTACCACATTGAGCATGGAGAAAAGAAAGACCAAAGAACTGTCTGAGGACTTGAGAAACCAAATTGTGAGGAAGCATGAGCAATCTCAAGGCTACAAGTCCATCTCCAAAGACCTGAATGTTCCTGTGTCTTCCGTGCGCAGTGTCATCAAGAAGTTTAAAGCCCATGGCACTGTGCTTAACCTCCCTAGATGTGGAAGGAAAAGAAAAATTGACGAGAGAGTTCAACACAAGATTGTGCGGATGGTGGATAAAGAACCTCGACTAACATCCAAACAAGTTCAAGCTGCCCTGCAGTCTGAGGGTATAACAGTGTCAACCCATACTATCCGTCGGTGTCTGAATGAAAAGGGACTGTATGGTAGGATACCCAGGAAGACCCCACTTCTTACCCCGAGACATAAAAAAGCCAGGCTGGAGTTTGTCAAAACTGGGAAAGCCTAAAACATTTTGGAAGAATGTTCTCTGGTCAGATGAGACAAAAGTCGTGCTTTTTGGGAAAAACCATCAACATAGAGTGTACAGGAAAAAAAAAGAGGCATTCAAAGAAAAGAACACGGTCCCTACAGTCAAACATGGTGGAGGTTCCCTGATGTTTTGGGGTTGCTTTGCTGCCTCTGGCACTGGACTGCTTGACCGTGTGCGTGGCATTATGAAGTCTGAAGACTACCAACAAATTTTGCAGCATAATGTAGGGCCCAGTGTGAGAAAGCTGGGTCTCCCTCAGAGGTCATGGGTCTTCCAGCAGGACAATGACCCAAAACACACTTCCAAAAGCACTATAAAATGGTTTGAGAGAAAGCACAGGAGACTTCTAAGGTGGCCAGCAATGAGTCCAGACCTGAATCCCATAGAACACCTGTGGAGAGATCTCAAAATGGCAGTTTGGAGAAGGCACCCTTCAAATATCAGGGAACTGGAGCAGTTTGCCAAAGAAGAATGGTCTACAATTCCAGCAGAGCATTGTAAGAAATTCATTGATGGTTACCGGAAGCGGTTGTTCGCAGTTATTTTGGCTAAAGGTTGTGCAACCAAGTATTAGGCTGAGGGTGCCAATACTTTTGTATGGCCCATTTTTGGAGTTTTGTGTGAAATGATCAAGGATTTGATTTTTGCTTCATTCTCTTTTGTGTTTTTCCTTGCAAGCAAATTAAATGAAGATAAAAATAGCAAATAATTTGTGATTGCAATCATTTTCAGGAAGAAACTGAGTATTATCTGACAGAATTGCAGGGGTGCCAATACTTTTGGCCACCACTGTATACCCGTGGAACTGTAGGAGCCATGCTTTCTTGGATGAGGTCAGCATATATTGATACTAATTTCAATATTTATCAACAGGATAAGACACTATTTTGGCTTTATTTTTCTCCTTAGCTTTTTACATTTGAAGGTTTGCTTCTCCAAATAGCAATTTTAAGATCTTTCCACAGGTGTTCAATGAGATTTTGATCTGGACTCATTGCTGGCCACTTCAGAACTCTACTCTTTGTTTCCATCCATTTCTGGGTGCTTCTTGAAGTATGTTTGGGTCATTGTTGCCTGTGCACTGCAATACTTTACTCTGGCAGAGAAAATTGCAGAACCACTTGCCAGAATCTTTGAAAAATTCTGGAGAACAGGAGAAGTCACAGTAGATTGGAGAAGGGCAAATATTTTGCCTATCTTCAAAAAAAAGAAATAAGATAGAGCCAGGAAATTACAGGCTAGTGAGCCTTACTTCTATACCAGGAAAGATATTTGAACAAATTATTAGACAGTATGCATGGACAGTTGAAACCAGAAGTTTACATACACTATATGAAAAGACACATATGCATGTTTTTCTCAATATCTGACATGAAATCAGGATAAACCTTTCCCGTTTTAGGTCAATTAGGCTCACCATAGTTATTAATATTTGTCAAAAGCCAGAACAATGAGAGAGAGAATGTTTAAGGCATTTTTATTACAAACTTAAAAGTCAAAAGTTTACATGCATTTCATTAATATTTGGTACCTTTACCCTTAAACTGAATAACTTGGGTCAAATATTTGGGATATCCTTCAACAAGCATCTCACAATAGTTGATTGGAATTTGGGCCCATTCCTCCTGACAAAACTGGTGTAACTGATCCAGGTTTGTAGGTCCCCTTGCTCGCACATGCCTTTTCAACTTTGCCCATAAATTTTCAATAGGATTGAGATCAGGGCTTTGTGATGGCCACATTGACTTTGTTATCCTTAAGCCACTTTGTTACCATTTTGGCAGTATGCTTTGGGTTATTGTCCATTTGGAAGACTTATTTGACAAACATTAATAACTATGGTAATCCTAATTGACCCAAAATGGGAAAGGTTTATATTGATTTCATGTCATATATTGAGAAAAACATGCATATGTGTCTTTATATAGTGTATGTAAACCTCTGGTTTCAACTGTAAGTACTTTGATAAGAATATAGTAATTAACCAGAGCTAGCATGGGTTTGCAGCAAACAAGTCATGCCAGACTAATCTAATTTCCCTCTATGATGGAAACACTGACTGGGTAGATCAGGGAAATGCAGGAGATATAGTATATCTTGACTTCAGCAAATAATTTTATAAAGTATCTCATACTATCCTTTTCAAAAAAATGACAAGTATGGGATTAACAAGGCTTCAGTTAGGTGGATTCATAACTGGCTCAATGATTGTTCTCATAGAGTGGTAATAAATAATTGCACACCCAATTGGAAGAGTGTTTCAAGTGGGGTACCACAAGGCTCTGTCCTGGCCCCAGTGTTGTTCAACATTTTTGGAAATGATCTGGGTAAAGGAACTGAAGGTAAACTGATCAAATTTGCAGACAATGCAAATCTAGGAGGGATAGCTGATACTAGAGAAGACAGAGAATGGATTCAGAAGGACCTAGATAAGCTTGAACAATGGGCAGCGACT
>VIAB01011466.1:42244-58853 GCA_009801035.1 Oophaga pumilio
AATTACATTTACAGAATGGGAGGAATAGAATTAAGCAACAGCACACGTGAAAAAGACTTGATATACTAATAGATCACAGACTGCACATGAGTTAATAGTTTGATGCAACAACAAATAAAAAGGATGTGTTAAGAAAAGCATAGAGTCTAAATTGTGTGAAGTAATTATCCTCCTCTATTCTTTCTTGGTCAGTGAATTACAGGGACCTTTGTGATCCTTTGGCCCTGAGGAAGTGGCAGATTTGCCACGATATGCGTCGGCAGAATAAAGCTTTCAAGAATATTTCCGTCCATGTGTGGTCAGCGCGGATACATTGGAAAACCCAGTCTTTTTCTTCCTCCTCTGTGACATTGGCATCTACGGGAGTCTGCAGTGACCACTGGTTCCTTTCACATTCTGCAAGGAGTTATGACTGTTCACAACCTGTAAAGGTGAGTGCACCAACCGTGTATTGTCACCCAAAATATCAATTTTATCGCTCTATGTGCGCTCTCTTTCCTTAATTTCAGGGACCTCAATAGGGATAGATGACTTATGAGTGGGGACGTCATTGTCGTACTATTTTAAGGTGCCAAACCCTGCGGTCAGTAAGTATCACATTAGTGGACAATAGGGCGAGATTAGTTCCTGATTTTCTGACTGTTTATTAGTGAACCCAGGCATCCCTAGGGACTTTAAGGGAAGGGCGACTTGTGAATGGGGGTGACATTGACGTACTATATATAATGTGCCTACCCCTGCAATCAGGAAGGAATACCATAGGGAGATACTAGAATGAGACTAGTTAACAGGTTTGACCATATCCCTTACTTGCTGCTACTCTCCATTTGTTCCAGTGAGTGGTGATGCCATTGTCGTTCCTTAATTAGGGTGCGAATGCCCGTGGTCAGGAAGGATTGTCATAGGTAACAATGGGAAACTAGTATTTGCACATGCACTTTATTTTGTGGGTTTTTCAACATATGGCAAATTTTACATTTCCTTAATAAAGGTTTTATTTGAAAGGGTTTTTCTTATGTTAATCTATGATTTTCATATTGCCAACACCTGTTACTTGCCACTTGTGAGTTTGAACAAGCATCACATGCTTGAAACAAAGTTGCTTACCCACATTTTTGCTGTTTTGTGTGAAATTATGTCCAATTTGCCTTTTTTCTAATTTTTTTTGTGTTTTTCCAATACACACAAGGAAATGAACACATGTATAACAAAATATGTGCAATTGCCATAAGTTTCTGGGAGAAATACTTTATGTTCTGGAACAATTTCAAGGGTGCCAACACTTTTGGCCATGACTGTTATTGGTGATTATTTTCTGATGGCTGCAGCTTATTTCACATTTTTTCCATAATAGGTTCAATTATAAAAAGTAACATTTCAGATAAAAGGAAAATATTAGAACATATAAAAGCAGCTAATATAAACATTATGTAAAACAAAATATAAAGTATAATAGAATCATATGAATGCCACTCTGAACTGATGAAGGCTCACCAATTTAATTCTTCGGCTTTATATATATTTCTGTTCATACAAATATTTTTCTCAGGCTTTGAAAAAGAAAAAAACAAGCTGGGAAATTGGCTATGTTTTAATAGCTGCTGTACATAATAATATAATAATGATGCATGATATTCTAGGCAATACACAATATGTTGATAATAGAGATGAGTGGATCTTTTGAAATTTAAATTCTCTGACTTGGCTGAATTTCCCTCCAAAATCAGATTTGTGGTAAATAAATTTGAGCAAATCGCATAATTAAAAGCCTATAATGTGATGCTGTGTTTGCTGTGAGTTGGGTTAGTCAAGGAGTCTGAGGTAAAAAGCCAAAAGGGTATGTCATAAACAGAGGGAAGAAGCAAAAGCTTAGTTAGGTAATGGTCCCAGATCAAAATGCCAGGAAGATAGAGTATCAGAAAAAAAAAGTTGTTAAACAGATGGATGTTCAGAACGAGGTCCAAGGTCAGGCAGCGAAAGATCAAGAAAACAGGACACAAGGCACACAGAGATAAACCACACAGAGCTGAATGTACATCTGGCAGAGGTCTGGGACTAAAAGCCCAGCTAAGTAGCAGAGCAATCACCTGGGGCAATGAACTTCTGGAGACAGCCAGCACCTCCCAGTCTCAGATTCCACGACTGACCTGTCAATCAAAACACTGACAGCTCCGCACGCCCTGGCACCAGGCTGGACACTGAGCTGTCAAAGTAATGACAGCTTCAGCATGCCTCTGTACCAGATTGGACAGCTGAATTGTCAGTGACTGCATCCAATCCCAGTGGTGGAATTGTGAAGGTGCCCTCTGTTCTAGGTGGGGCCACCGGACCCCAGGTTTCCCAGGAAATGTTAGATGAAAGGCCCTAACTAACTTGGCCTTCACATCTCGAGCTGGGACCCAGGATCTCTCCTCTGGTCCATATCCCCTCCATTGGATGATGTGTTGGAGGGAATTATCGCACCCTACAAGAATCCACAACCCTCATAACTTCATACTCCAAGCCACCTTTGACAGAAATCGGAGGAGGCGGGGATGAAGGAGACACTTCAGAAGGGACAAAACTCCTTTAATAGGGATTTATAGAACACGTTAGTGATGCGGAGGGATGGATTTAATCTGAATTTCATCGGCTTGACCACCTCCAGGATCTCATATGGACTAATAAACTTTGGACCCAACTTCGTTGACAGCACTTTAAGATTAATATTCCTAGATAGCAACCAAACCTTACCCCAATCTTAAAAACAGAATCCACCGAACGTCTTCTATTGGCCTTCTGGTTTTGGTGAATCTGAGCTGTCCCAATATTCTTTTGAACCTCCCTCCAGATATCGCCAATTTCTGCTTGATGACCTCCACCCAAGGACAATCAGAACTAATCCTATAAAATTCACCAAAATGGGGATGTAAACCATAATTACAGAAAAATGGTGAGGATCCAGTAGCCTGATTTACTCTTCTTTTAAAGTCAAACTCAGGAAAGGTAAAAAGAAGGGAGGAGGTGTCATTCAATGCGTTGATGATAACTTGATGGCAGGATGAAATAAAATAAATTTTATTGTATAGGTTTACAGGTCAACTTGTTTCAACATCCCACACAACTTGGTCTTTTGTCCTGATGAAGAAGTTGTGTGGTACCTTGAAACGCGTTGACCTGTAAACCTATACAATAAAATTTATTTTATTTCATTATGCCTTTGAGTTTTCATCAGAAGCACATTGAATGACGCCTCCTTCCTGCTTTTTATGTTTCTTGGGTCCATATTATGAGCGGTGTCCTGCAGCAGCTGGAATACGTGACTATCTTATGTTGCTAATTTGCAATTATACCAGGTGAGTGGTTTCACTTTTTCTACTGTTCCTTTTCCATCGGATAAGACCCCATTGCACTTTTTTGTCTACTAGTTCTTTCTTTTGAAAATCAAACTCATTGAGAGGTTGCCACAAAGCACCTTAAAATTTGTCCCAAAGTTTTATTTGTCCTTCCAATCTGACCGATTCAGGTTGGTCAGCAGATGAAAATGACAAGTCAATCCTGAGTTTACCACAAAAAGCTCTCCAGAATTTAGATACAAATATCACTCCTCTGTCAGACACAATGTTAAGAGGGATCCCATGTAACCTTACAATATGAGAAATAAACAACCTTCAGACTGTTTGCATTAGGTAATCCAAAGGAAGAAAATGAGCTTGTTTACTAAATCGGTCAACTTCCACAAACATAGCAGTTTTCCCACCAGACAAAGGCAAATATATAATGAAATATATGGACTGATGACGAGTCCATGGTCTTTCTGGAATTGGCAATGAAACCACTTACCTGGCTGGCTGGCTCTGACAGAGTTTAGCGCTTGCGCAGACATCACAAGTGGATACAAAATCTTTAATATCATTCCACCAAAAAAGTCTAACAGGGCTTTCTGTGTGGCAATAACTCCAGTATGAACACTCAAGACGGAATCATCAAACTCCTGTAACAGACTCAATCTTAGTTACACAGACACAAATAATTTGGACCCTGGAGTAGCGGAAAGAGCTAATGACTGGACTTTACGGAACTCCTCTTCTAACTCCCAGGTTACCATAGAAAGTACAATACCCTGGTGTATAATAGAGGATGTAGGTTCTGGAGGAGAAACTGAATCAAAACTTTGAGATTATGTGGCAGCTTTCACATTCAACTCTGCCTGAATGTGAAACAAAAATTAAACCTAGAGAAAAAACAAGGGCCATCTTTCCTGCCTAGAAGTTAGCTGTTTAGCTGTTTTAATGTAAGCTAGATTCTTGTAATCAGTGACCACAGTAACTGGATGAACAGCCCCCTCCAAAAAATACCTCCTATCATCGAATGCCAATTTAACAGCAAATTACTCACAATTGCCAACATCATAATTTTTTTTCCACAGAAGAGATTTTTTTAGGAAAAAAAATGGACACAGAGTAGTCAGAGTTTTGGGCCCTTGAGATAAAATTGCCCCTACTCTGACCTCTGATTCTCTGAAGCATCCACCTCCACAATGAATGGTTCTTGGAGATTGGGTTGGATTAAAATGTTAGCAGACATGAAATACTCTATTCATTTTTCGAAAGCCCTGATAGCACCCGGCGACCCAACCTAGAGATTCGCCAACTTATGAGTAAGGTCATTAAGAGGTTTAGCAATCTGAGAAAAACTCTTGATAAATTTCCTATAATAGTTGGTGAATCCCAGAAAACGTTGCAAAGCCCTAAGATTAGTGATGAGCGAACCTGTGGATATTCGGTATTTGGGTTCACTGACAATACAGTAAAAAGTCTGGTTCGGGTCCAAATTTGACCTTGAACTTGACCCTGGACCCAAAACTCAATAGAAGTCAATGGTAATCCGAACTTCGGTACTTTAAAATAGCTGTAAAATGGTCATAGTCAGGGCTAGAAGGCTACAAAGGAAAGCTAAATGGGAGTAAGAGCAAGACAATTGCCCTTCAAACAAATATGGATATGGAAATGACTTAAAGGGTTTCTGTCACCATAGCAATGATGGAACAATATGAAGAAATGAACATAAAAATGTTAACAGTGTCCTCACAGAGACTGATGCTTGCTGCTGCCAGTCGAGTTAAAAATTTCATCCACAGAGCATGGAGCACAGTACCTCTACATAATCTTATAAAAAATTTCACCTACCGAGCATGAGTCAGAGTACCCATACATTAGCAGCATACAAATTTCACCCACAGAGCATCTTTCCATATTTATCTCACAGAAGATAATAAATTTCACCCACAATTCATCCATGTGTCATCAGTGTGCACGCATTTGTCCGTGGTGCTGGTTAAAAACAGACGTCTGCGGGTTTTTCACATGGACACATGGTCCATGTGAAAAACCTGACATGTTTTCCCCACCATTGAATACAATGGGTGTGTGTGTGTACATACTTGTGGTCCTTAAAAAACGGACCACATATGGGCATGAAAAACAGATGGGTGAGGGACTCTCAGGATGAAATGTTCAGGAACCCACCACACCCAAACACATAAAGCTTTGCAATTTTATCTGGCCTTATAGTTTATTGTTTATTTTGGTATTTACTTAAATAAAAAACACAAAACTATACATTTTGTATCTGCGTAAATGTACTGACTGAGAGAATCATATTTTCAGGTCATTTTAACCATATAGTAAGCTTGGTAAATAAAAAAAAAAACAAAATCAACTGTGGAATTGCACTGTTTTTTACAATTTCAAAGCACTTTGAGTTTTTCCCGAATTCAAGTGCATCAAATGTTAAAATAAATGGTGTCATTCAAAAGTAAAATTCGTCCCGCAAAAAGCAAGCCCGCGTACGGTTATTTGGATGAAAAAATACAAAACTTATGGTTCTTGGAAGAAAGGGAGGAAAAATGAAAATAAAAAAAAAAACAAGACTGAAAATAGCCCAGTCATTAAGGGTTAAAGATAACTGTACCCTCCTAAAAAGTATTTCACCATGCTCTGCAATAAAACCCACTTAAACATTGGCCATCCTATAAGGTCCTAATCAACATTAAGGCCGAGTGCAATGTGAGAAACTCACGCGAGTCTCTCTACTCAATACCCGACACTGCCGCCGGCACTCGGGACCGGAATGTGCGGCTGCATGTATTTCTATGCAGCTGAATACCCTGGTCCGAGTGTTGGTGGCAGTGCCGGGTATTGAGGAGAGAGACTCGCGTGAGTTTCTCACATTGCACTCGCAAGTGTTATCCCGGCCTAAGCTTCTCACACTCAATCCAATACGCGAGAGCATATGAAATACAAATATTAACCTTTTTCACCTTCCTGACCAGGCCAAATTTTACAATTCTGACCGGTGTCACTTTATGATGTAATACCTCTGGATTGCTTTAACATATCACAGTGATTCTGAGATAGTTCTTTCACGACATATTACACTTTATGGAAATGATAAATTTATGTCGATGTTTTGTGCGTTTAATTGTGAAAATATGGGAAAATTTGGCAAAAATTTAGCAATTTTAAAACTTCATTTTTATGCCCTTAAACCAGAGAGGAAAAGCACACAAAATAGATAATAAATAACATTTACCACGTGTCTACTTGATATCACCATCATTTTTGAAATATAAACTTTCAATCCTTCCTAGCAAAAAACGATATCAGCAAATTCTAATTTTTCCAGAAAAATTTAGAAAGTCATTTTTAGGGACCATATCATTTTTGAAGTGACATTGAGGTGACAGAAAATACCCAAAAGTGATGCAATTTTAAAAACTACACCCACAGAGTTCTCAAAATCACATTCAAGAAGTTTATTAACTCTTTAGGCGCTTCATAGAATTTGATAACGTTGAGCCGTGAAAATAAAAAAATACATTTTTCCCACAAAAATGTTGATTTAGCCCCAAATTTTTCATTTTGACAAGTATAACACTAGAAAATGGAATGGGTTTCCATGGGTACACTGATACCCCATGTGTGGTGGTAAACTATTGTTTGGGCACACTGCTGAGCTCCAAAAGGTAGAAGCAATGTTTTTGAGTGCAGACTTTGATGAAATGGTTTGTGGGTGCCATGTTGCATTTGGAGAGCCCATGATATGCTTAAACAGTGGAAACCCCTGACAAGTGACCCCATTTTGGAAACTACACCCCTCAAGGAATTTATCTAGAGGTGTGGTGAACCCACAAGAGCTTCACAGAATTGTATAACATTGAGCCATGAAAAAAATAAAATTTTTAGCACAAAAATGTTATTTCACTCCAAAATTTTTGATTTTCATTAGGGTAAACAGGATAAAATGATTGGTACAATTTGTTGCGCAATTTCTTTGTGCATGCCAATACCCATATGTGGTCAAAAACTACTTTTGAGGCAGGCACATTACAAAGATCACAAGAGAAGCAGGGACAAATTATAGTGTAGATTTTGCAGTTATGTTTAGTAGGTACCATGTTACAATGGCAGAGCCAGTGAGGTGCTAGATCAGCAGAACGCTCCCAAAAGTGACCCCATTATGCTAACTATACTCCTCAATGAATTCATGTAAGGGTGTAGTGAACATATTGACAACACAGATGTGTCACAGAACTTTATTTCATTTGGCGGCGAAGAAAAAATAATTACATTATTACTACAAAAATGTTGTTTTAGCCCCAGATTTTACATAGTCACACAGGGAAATCAGTAAAAATGGCACCAAAATTTATTAGACAATTTATGCTAATTGTGTTAATATCCAAAATGTGGCTGTACAATACTACTTGATCACATGACGAGACTTGGGAGGGAAGGGGCACTATTTGACTCTTGGAGCACAGATTTTCCTGGAATTGTTTGTGGACTTGTAAGGGGTTACAAGGACTGTTGTGTTCCTCAAACATGTCCCGGTTAAGTATTAGTGCTGTACATATTAGTGTATACATTTTTGTGACTTGTATTGTATATATTCTTGTCTTTAAGTATAATGTTGCCTAGTAATGCTGCTATATGTAGGTATATTTTAGGGAGGGAAAGAGTAGTAACCTTATTAGGCCACTAGATGGGGCACGTTAGTCCACTTAAGATAGTACTGTAAATAGTTAACATAGGAGGGGTCACTGTGTATAAGCAGGAGGATTTCCTGGATTGCAGTTAGTAAGGGCCAGAGTGCCCAGACAGCTTGGGTGCGCTTAGCGCCCAGGCTATGCAGAGACCACGCAACATTTAAGTGTGAAACCCAGCCATCCAGGGCCCACTGGGCCAGAAGTGCAGCTTTGGCAGCAGTGTGACATCAGTGCTGGAGAAGAAGTAAAGCGAAGGCCAGGAACAGTATGGGGACGCAGGTGGCTCCATAATGTGGCAGATCATTTCATGGGCTGATGCCTTCAGATCTGAGGCAAAACAGACGAGGGAAAGCCCAACCATAGTGAGTCTGAACAGGGAAGATGCTGCGTTACCACAAGAGGCGGTACGACCTGGGAACATACTGGAGGTTGTAGAAAGAAGCTCAGAGAAAGTGGAGAGTGAGAACTGTATGAAACCTTATGCTGATGATGTATTTGGAAAGGATGTGCTGGGAAAAGAGGAAAGTAAAGTTTTATGTTTTGAGTTGTAACTGGACTGTGTCTCTGTCTTTACACATGCGACCGGAAGGGATCCTAAGTCATGGAGAGAAGGCCCTGAAGGTGCAGAGAGAAGAGAGACCGGTATACTGACTATGGGACATTCTTTGTTTGTGATGGGAGGCCAGGGTGTGCAGGAGCCATTAGTCTCAACCACGACTACGGCCCTGGCTCCCCTCACAGACTCTATAAACAGAGCCCCTAAGGTCCCGAACAACAGACTCACCCCTCACGCGACCTGATTTTGGAAATTATACCCCTCTGGGAATTTATCTACAAGTGTAGTGACAATTTTGACTTCAAGGGTGTTTTCCAGAAACAAACAGCAATAAATGTTGCTGAGTGAAAATTGCAAATTTGACATTGTAGTGCACAGTACATTGCAGACCAGTACATTGTATTGCCTGTACATTGTAGTGCCCATACATTGTAGTGCACATATATTGTAGTGGCCATACTTAATGCCCAGCTTGTGCTTCTTCAGGCATTCACCCTGTAAATTAAGCAGGCTCTCATGACTACAGTATTGAGAAATATGGATGCTAAATGTAGTTTAGGTACACTGAGGCTCAGAAGGGAGAGGAACATTTGGATTTCAGAGTGCAGTATTCGCTGAATTTCTTTAGGGGGGAGTCACAGAGCTTTTGCAGAGCCTTTATGTTACCACTAACGTGGAAGCCCCCTTGTTTTTTTGGGGCGGATTGAGTTTAATCTTTTACTGGGAACATTTTGTCAGTGTGATTACAATGAAACTACATTTATGTCTTATTTTTATGTTTTGCCGCTTTTACACAATAAAAACAATTTTATAAAAAAATTAATGTTTTTTGCATTGCTATATTCAGAGACCTATAGCTTTTTTTATTTCTCCACTGGTGAAGCTGTATGCTGACTTGTTTTTTTGCGCGACAGGATGGCGTTTTCAGCTATACCATTTTTATTTGTACTTGACTTTTTAATCACATTTTATTTCACTTTAAGTTAGGTCGGATAATGAAAAAGCATAGTTTGCTTGAGTTGCCACGTTTTTATTTTACGGTATATACAGAAAAAGTTAACTAGTGTAACAGTTTTATTGATATGGTCACCAAATGTGCACTTTTGTAATGTTTTGCTAAATTCTATTTTTTAGAAAAAAGAACTGTTTTAACATCGATATATTCTGAGAGCTATGGCTTTTCTATTTTTCCGTTGATGGAGATTTTTTTTTTGCGGAACAAGATGATGTTTTCAGCGATTCCTTTTTTTTTTTTAGACTTGACTTTTTGATTGCATTTTATTCCATTTTTTGTTTGGCAGTATTATGAAAAAGCATTGTTTTTGACAATTTTTTATGGTGTTCACTGAATGGGTTAACCAGTGGGACAGTTTTAGTTTTGAAAAAAATACTGTTATCATTTTGAGATTTGTCCAATAAAATGTGATTTATACTCTAATGATTGATGATTTGAATATTATTCTGACTCATTTACATCAACCATTTAGGAAAATCAGAGAAAAACAACATTTGCATAATATTTTGGACCTCGGTGTAAAAGACTATAAAACTTAACAGATATTTCCTGTACAATACTAGTCCTTTCTAATAAAGATAATAAGCATGAGCAAATGGCAGGGAATTAATCAAATTATTTGTGATGTTTCAGAAAATTTGGGATTTCAATTAATCTTATATTTTGACGTTCGATTCATACAAATCTAGCAAATTTCACTGGATATTTTAAATGCTGAGAAAGGGTTAATATAATAAAACATTATATTCACCTCTCCTAGGTTCTCACCTGACTAGGTCCACCTGACTAGTTTTTTTTAAGTCACCTCAGCTGCAGCTCACCAATCTTCTACCCCTGTCTTTGGTACTTCTGTAGCTGAGGCCTCATGTGGTCATATATGGGTAATACACGTTATTGATGTGAAAGTTGTGTGTCCTCTAGCCCACGAAACTATGTGGAGCCAATCACAGGCTTCACTGCTGGAAAAAAACAAGCCGGGGACTGATTTATTTACAGGTTACTATATTTGGAGGAACAGAAAAAAAATAATTGTCATTAGATTCATAATAATTGTATTTGAACCAAATCGAATCTGCAGGTCTACTGTTGTGAATGTGCTAGAGATGGTTTCTGAGCAGAGGCTCCCTCTGGTGGTTACAGACAGTACTGAACCGTCCAGTGAGGAATGGCAATCTGGGATCACTGACTGGATTGATATAAGGGAGATTCCCTCCCATGATGGTCGCCGGTGATCAATTGTTCTTGTCTCAATTGTGGTTCCTGGTTCATTTTGAAGTTTGCTGGAGTCTTGCTTGCACCTGCTGCCTTCAGATAAGATATTTTCTGCTTTTCTTTTTGTGCTTGCTTTTTGCATAGTTTTCTGCACTTTTGTGGAGGTCAGCCGGGTCCCCTCCTGGGGCCTGTGCTCCTCTCAATTTATCTGTAGCCACTGTTATTTGTTCATTTGCTTTTTCCTGTTTTTTCAGTGGCTGCGGCTTTGTTTTGTTACACCAGAGATCTGATTTAGGTGGTAGAGATCGTGTGATCTCAGTTTTTTTGGCAATCAGAAGTGCTGTATTTTTTAGGGTTTTTATTTTTTTTATTTTTGCAGCGGCAACGGACAGGAGTGGGTTTGCAAGGGTTTTTGGCAGTTTGTCAGCAGTTGGGAGGAGCCAAGGAAGAGTCCGGGTGGAAGTAAAGCTGAGGATCCTTGGAGAAAGTCTGGATGGAGCGGTGCAACTCTGAATCTGCTGTTGGTGACTCTGGGATGCGTTGTTCGGCTTGACATGAGCAGACTTGGTGAGGACAACCAAGTACACAGCATCTTGGACTAAGCCACATCAGGCCTTATCTGTGAGGACTTAGGTAAGCGCTGTGTTGGAGAGATCGGCATTCCCTAAGAGCTTAAAGATGGCAACTTTAATTTTTCAGGACAGCAAGGACCCTTCTACTTCAGTTTTAGGGCGGTGTCATCTTACATCTGAATATATATGCACATAAGGACCAGACATATTGGTTGAGAGGGATTCTATAATTAGGAGGACATACAGGGTCATCTGCCGCTGAGACCTTGAATGCCGAACAGTGTGTTCTCTGCCGACTGCTCAGGTTCGGCATCTTGCAGATCGGACAGACAGATTTCTGGGTAGGACTGTTGAAAACCAAGCAGGTATGGTACACATCAGTACCAATGACAAAGTTATAGGGAGGTGGAAGGTCCTTTAAAATTATTACAGAGAACTAGGAGAAAAGCTGAAGGCCAAGACCTGCAAGGTTGAAATACTGCCCGTGCCACAAGCATCACTAGAAAAACTGAGGGAGCTTAGGGAGATAAATAAGTTGCTTAGAAATTGCTGCAGGAAGGGTTTGGGTTCATGAAGAACTGTGCCACAGGCTCTCCGGTAGGAACAGGCTGCGCCTCAATGGGGATGGTGCAGCTGGGCTTGAGGAAAAAATTGTCAAACGAATGGAGGAGCTTGTAAACTAGGATCTGTGGGGAAGGTGGGTGGTTGTGCTATTAATTGGATATATTGAGTAGACAGAGAAAGAGCAGCAGTAGGGGTTAATAAGGATTAAGGGGCGCTGGGATATGCAAGGAAAGTAGGCAGCTGAGTAGGAGTAACACATGTGCAAATAGTATTTAATGTCTGCTGTCAAATGCAAGAAGTCTTGCAAACAAAATGAATGAACTTGAGACTCTTATGTCGGTCACAGAATACGATGTGATGGGTATTACGGAAACCTGGCTAGACGAAAGCCATGACTGAGTGAAAAATGTAGAGGGTTACACTACATTTAGAAAGGACAGGAAAAACAAAAGAGGTGGTGGTGTTTGCATGTTCATTAAATCCAACTTAAAACCTGTGCTCAATTATGACATTGGGGGGAGCTGCGACAATGTACAGTATATATATATATATATATATATACATATATAAAACTTCCTTCTCACCCCCTTATGGGGGTGGTCTTTTTTCATCCTTCCTCATTCTCGGGTCCTCTACGAGAGGCCTGGGAGTGCTTTTCTGGACAGAGAGTTCAGATGTTGCTCCTGAGATCTGTTGTAGCCATTTTTCCAACTTAGGGGTAACTGTTTCCAAGTGCTCCTCTCACCACTGGAATCACTGTTGCTTCACCTTCTACATCTTCTCCAGTTCTCCTTTGAGGCCCAGCTTCTCATATTCCTTCTTTCTGATGTTGCCGTCACTTGGCACTGCCACATCTATTATCATTTCTGTCTTCTAGTCCTTGTCTACTATCACAATGTCTGGTTGGTTAGCCAACACCTGCTTATCCATCTGGATTTTGAAGTCCCACAGGATTTTAGCCCTTTCATTCTCCACCACTTGCTCCCACCTGGACTTAGGGGGACTTAGCCCATATGCTGTGCAGATGTTCCCCTATGCAATTCCTGCTACTTGGTTGTGGCGTTCGGTATACGCTGTTCCTGCTTGCATTTTGCATCCTGCCACTATGTATTGGACTGTTTCAGAGGTTTCTTTGTATAGTCTGCATCTTGGGTCTTGTCAGGTAGATTCCTGCTTCTAATGATCTGGTATTTAGTGCTTGCTCTTGTGCCGCTATGATTAGTGCCTCTGTGCTGTCTCAGAGTCCAGCTTTCTCCAGCCATTGGTAGGATTTCTTCATGTCAGCCACCTCCATTATCTGTCGATGAAACATCCCATGCAGCGGCTTGTCTTGCCATGACGATTCATGTTCGTGTTCTTCCTTCCAGATCTGTTGTTGTTGCTGCCTTAGGCATTCTCTCAGCATCTCATCTTTTGGTGCAATTTTTCTGATGTATTCCTGGATACTCCTTGTTTCATCTGTGATGGTGGCTTGGATGCTTATCAAGCCTCGACCACCCTCCTTTCTGTTGGTATACAATCTTTGTGTGTTAGACTTTGGGTGGAGACCTCCATGCATTGGGAGGAGCTTTCGTGTCTTCACATCTGCAGCTTCCATCTCTTCTTTTGACCAGCACACAATGCCAGCAGGTATCTGATAAATGGCAGGGCATATGTATTGATGGCATGGATTTTATTCTTCCCATTGAGCTGACTCTTCATGACCTGTGTTACCCTTTGATGTTATTTGGATGTTGCTGCTTTCCTTGCCTCCTCACCATGGTTACCGTATCCCTGTGAGATGCTGAGGTACTTGTAGCATGTCTGTACATCTGCTATGTGCCCTGCTGGTAATTTTACTCCATCAGTCTTGACTACCTTGCCTCTCTTTATCTCTTTATTACCAACTGGCCGCACTTCTCCAGTCCGAAGAACATCCTGATGTCTTCTCTGTAGATCCTTGTCAGGTGGATCAGTGAATTGATGTCTCGTTCGTTTTTCGCATACAGCTTGATATCATCCATGTAGAGGCAGAGGATGATGGTGCTTCCACTTTTGAACTTGTATCCATAGCCAGACACTGTAATTATCTGACTGAGGGACTGAGGGAGTTCAAGCCTATGCAGAACTGCAATAGAGACAGTGCATTACCTTGGTATATGCCGCATTTGATGGTCACTTGTGCTAGTTGTCTTGAGTTGATTTCCTGTTGACATTGTAGAGAGCAAAGCACTCTTAGATCCATGTGTTTTGCATTGAGTTATAGGCTTTCCTGTAGTCAATCCAGGCTCTGCTGAGATTGGTCTGTCTGGATCTTGAGTCTATCTACAAGGAGCTGGTGCTTACAGCCTCTGGTGTTGGTCCCAATGCCTTTCTGAGCTGAATTCATGTATTGGTTCATATGGTTCTGTAGCTTGGTGGCTGTGATGCCTGACAGGAGTTTCCATGTTGTTGTAAGGAAGGTTATTGAGTGGTAGTTGGATGGAACTATTCCTTTGCGAGGATCCTTCATGATCAGCACTGTTCTTCCTTGTGTTAGCGAAGCTGGAAGATGGCCTGCTTCTAGCAGTTGGTTCATCTTCATGTACTGCTGTTAATTTCTTTAGCCAGTAGGTGTGGATCATGTCTGGACCAGGTGCTGTCCAGCTCTTCATGTTCTTGACCCACTGTTGGATGTCTCCTTCTGTGATGGTGACTGGTTCTTGCTCTAGGTGGTTGCTGTGTTTCTTTCTCAGATGTTGCAGCCACATTGCACTAGTGTTGTGTGTTTTTTCCTTCTCCCATATGTTCCTACAGTATTGTTCAGTCTCTGCTATTGGTGGAGTAGCAGCCTTTGTGCTGTTACTCTGTAGTTGGGAGTACACCTTGGATGGTTCTCTAGAGAACAGGGCATTTATCTTCTTGGCCTCAGCTTCTCTAGTGTATCTCCCTAGTCTTGCAGCAAGTGCTGTGAGCCTTTGTTTAGCAGTCTCTAGGGCTTCATTTGGGGTTAGGTCTTTATACTTATCCAGTTTGGTCCTATTCTTGATCTTTACACCTTTCTGTATTTTTGTTAGTTGGCTGACTTCCCTTCGTGTCACATTGATCTTTGTCTCCAGTCTTCTTTTCCAAGGGGGCACATACTTCTGCTCTTGCTGGTTGTATAGCCAAGCATTTCCTTGATTGCTGAAGCAGTAGCACAGATCAATTTATTAGTTTGAGTTATGGTGGTGGTAGATATTGATGCACGTGCTCTATTGGCATCTTCTAGCATACTGTCTGATGGTGTTTCTTTACTGAGCCTTGGCTGTCGATCTCTGGTATTGATGGTATTTACGTTCAGGAATGTGTGCAGAATTTTCCTGAGCAAAACCGGACTTTTTTCGCTGGAAAAATGCAAGCGTTTTTGTTGCGTTTGCGCGGATTTTGCGCGTTTTTGGTGTGTTTTTTGCGCGGATTTTGTGCGTTTTACCGCGAAATTTTCCTGAACATTCTAGCTCAATAATATAGCGGGGAAAACTCTAGTTTTCCACGAAATTAATGAACATGCTGCTTTTTTTTCCGTGATGCGTTTTTTGCACGGAAAAAAACGCACCATGTCCACAAAAATTGCAGAATTCATTCTAAATAATAGGATGCTTAATTCATGCGTTTTTTACGCGTTTTTTGCAGCAAAAAAACGCGAATAATCCTGAACGTGTGCACTTAAGGTGCTGCCACACTAAACAACATCGCTAACGGGATCGCTAAAAAACGTCACTATTTAGCGATCCCGTTAGCGATGTTGTTGTGTGCGGCAGCTGTCAGCGACGAGCTCCCTGCTGAGATCCTGCTGTGGTCTCGCTCGTCGCTGACATCGTTCCGGACCCTATTTTATCGTCGGCGCTCCCGCTGGGTAAGTATTATCGCTAAGTGTGGCACCTTTTCTTAGCGATTTAGCGGTACTTTTGTACCGCTAAAGTCGTTAAGGAGATCGCTAACCGCGATAGCGTCCTTAACGACATCGCTAAGTTAAGCCGCACTTAGCGATGTATAAACAATCCCGCTAGCGATCGCATTAGTATGCGTCGTTATCGCTATCGATAGCGGGATTGTTTAGTGTGGCAGTACCTTTAGCCTCAATGCAGGATTGGGTAAGAATCTTCAAGGGGTTGTACATGTTGTTCTTCCAGGTCTTTATGTGGGGTGTAAAGAATATAAACCTAGCACTCAACTAGCTATAGTAAGTTAAGTTTTTATTGTGGTACATCAATCAAATGTTTCGGTCCATAAAGACCTTCTTCAGTTACTACAAACAGTCAAAAAAATAAGAGGTGATAAAATAAAGCATTCGAAAGTGTGTGGACATAATTAAAGATAAAAGTAAACTGAAAATGAAAACACAAAGAAAGTATATACATAATAATAGCAGCGAATGGTCATGTACAGCAATTGATCTGTTATATAGAGAGAACCAATAGGTCGCACAATTCTACCTAGCCGGTGTACCAAATTATCGAAGTGAAACATATAGTGCCCCAAAATGAAATAAGGTGCAAAAGAACATACCGTACTGATTGGGTATGTGCAGGAAGTGTCTCCTAATGAGGGACAAAGGTATTGCGCAGTTTCAATAGGATTAAAAGACAGCCTGATGAGTGAGGAGTACTGGTGACAAAAGTTGTACCGTATATACTCGTGTATAAGCCGAGATTTTCAGCACC
>VIAB01011467.1:51556-73381 GCA_009801035.1 Oophaga pumilio
GGCACATACATCATAGGATGCTGAGTGGGGCACGTACATCACGTACTTGGAGGGCCGGCGGCTGAAAACTAAGGCTGGTCGCCCACTTTGTAGCTCAGTTCTGCAGCCCAGCAAGCAATTGCTCGCTTGGGCAGATGGCCTGTCCGAGCTTGGGCTGAATTAAACAAAATTAGCAAATCTAGCATTATTTTTGCATTTTTTTCTTACAGCATTCACCATATGGGATAAATAATAATTTATTTTTATAATATGAGTTGGTACGAATATGGTGATACCCAATTTACATCTTTTTTGAAAATAACTTTTTGACAAAAAAAATCTTGCATCATATTCTGAGAAGCATAATTCTATTAATATTTTGTTTAAAAAGAACTCTATGAGGGCTTGTTGTGTAAAAAGCTGGAGTGTCTATTGGTACCATATTGAGAGACATGACTTTTTGTTTACTTTTAATTTAATTTTTGTTAGGTGGAATAATTAAAAAAGCAATTATGGCACTGTTTTTTATATTTTTTCTGGATTTTTGTGTGGGATAAATAATGACAAGCTTTAATAAAGTTCATTATGGATACAGCAATGCCTCATATATTCAGTGCCTTGCATAAGCTTTTTACCTATTCAGTTACATTAAAACCTGTGTTTAAATATTGTTGTAATCCGATCTACAACAAATATTCTAAGTTGGTGAAGTGAAGTGAGAAAACTTTGGGGATTAATTCAATTTATGAGATCAAATAACTAAAAATTGGCACGTGCATATGTATTCATCCTTTTTGCTATGAAGTCAGTCCCTAAAAATTTCTTGTGCAAGCAAGTACCTTCATAAGTCACATGCTTATTGAAAGGAAGTCCACCTGTGTGCAATCTAAGTGTTGCGTGATCTGTCAATATGTAGAAACCCTTTCTGAAAGGCCACAGAGGCTGCAACACCATTAAGAAAGAAGCACCACTAACCAAACACCACCATGAAGACCAAAGAGATCTCCAAACAAGTAAGGGACAAAGTTGTTGAGAAATACAAGTCAGGGTCGGGTTATAAAAGAAAAAAATCCCAATTTCTGATGATCCCCCAGAGCACCATAAAATTCATTATCATGAAATGGAAAGAACATGGTACCACAACAAACTTGCCAAGAGAAGGCCAACTACCAAAACTCTCAGCCCTGGGAAGGGGGGCATTAATCAGAGAAAGCACAGAGACCAAATGTAACCCTAAATGAGCTGCAGAGTTCCCAAGCAGAGACTGGAGTATCTGTACATACAACCACAATAAGCCATACACTCCATAATGGAAGAGTGGGCAAAGAAAAGCCTTTACTGACATGCAAAAATTGTAAGGCTCGTTTTGAGTTTGCTCCCCAAATGTATGGAGGAAGGTGCTTTGTTCAGATGAGACCAAAATTTGAACTTTTTGTCCACCAAGGTAAACACTATGTCGGGCGCCAAACCAACACAGCTCATCACTCCAAAAAGACCATCCCTACGATGAAACATGGTGTTGGCAGCATCTAAAAGGTTCTTAGTCTCTGTTGACATGTTCCTTGAAACTCAGTTTTCCGTCGGCCATTTTGCTTTTTGTCTTTCTGCAGCTCTTGCCCTCAGTTAATATGGAGTTTCCAGTTTTCATGTTCCCGCCCTGATTCTTCCCTCTTGCTTCTTAAGCAGCCTCAGCTGAACAATCAGTGCTCCTGAATCAAGCCTCAGTCAGTCTGTGACCTGACTCCTGGAAGCCTTGGACTTGTACTCCAGCTATTCCCTACTGAGGAACCTTGGAACACTTTTGGACTCTGGAAACCTGCTGTTTGGTGAATCCATGTTTGCAGAGGAATTACGGTACAGAGAAGAGATCCTGAACCTGCTTTGGAGATTTATTGTAGTGCTTGAAGTTACTCTGGCCTGCTGTGTCTCCTGTCGCTGTTCCTGCAAACTGTGTGAACTTTTCAGCATGCTTGTATGAAGTAATACAAGTCATTTCATTTCAACCTATGTCTCCTGTGTTTTCCTCGCACCCAAGCACAAGACGCTATAGGAACTGTACACTATACATGACAGCATCATGCCATTTGGGATTTTTTTCAGTAGCAGGAACAGGGAAAATGGTGTGAGTCGAGGTTAAGATGGCTGTTGTGAAATACTGGGATATTCTTGAGCAAAACTTGTTTCAGTCTGTCAGTGATTTCAGACTGGATGGAGGTTTGCCTTCCAACAAAACAATGACCCAAAGCATACTGCTAAAGCAACACTCGACTGGAATATGGGGAAACATGTAAATGTTGTTGAATGGTCTAGTCAAAGTCCAAACCTTAATCCAATTGATAATCTGTGGTCAGACTTGAAGATTGCTGTTCACCAAAAAAAACCATCTAACTTGAATGAGCTGGAGCAGTTTTGACTTGAGGAATGGGCAAAAATACAAGTGTAAGAACCAAAACAGGAAATAGACCCTTAAAAATTAACTTTTATTAATTGACTAAAAGTGTAACACTCACAACAGACTTCTGTAACCAATCAGGGCAATCTGAGGAATGGAAAAATGTATTGAATCATAAGCCATACAAAAAAGTGGTATAGGTGGCTAATCTGTACCTAGAAAGGCCTGAGAGTCGCCCTACCTGCCAGCAGAGGTTGGCACCCTATTTGTTGGCAAAATGGCGCCCCCCACCAACAACTAGGGTGCCAACCTCTGCTGGCAGTTAGGGAGACTCTCAGGGATTTCTAGGGATAGATTAGCTGCCTATACAATTGTTTTTATGGATTATGATTCAATACATTTTTTCCATACCTCATTTTTCCCTGATTGGTTACACCCTGTGCAGCACCATTTTTTAAGAAGTTTGCTGTGAGTGTTACACTTTTAGACAATTAATAAAAGCAAAATAAAAGCAAACAATTTTTATATTGGTAGTAATTTAATATTGCATGCGTTTTGTCCCTTTTAGGATTTCTACTAGAGCATGTGTTGGTTGTAAAGCATGTAAATATTAATAGTGCCATGCAGTGCATTTGTAATGGAAATTTTTGTGACCTTATTACCATTGCCTTTTGATTTCTCTCTTAATTTATGTAGTAGTAAGAAATAGTTTATATTTTTGTATTAAAGCTGCATGTGTTTTTAAGGCTGGTGTCACACTTGCGTGTGTGATGCGAGAAACTCGCGTGAGTCTCTGACATCAACACCCAGCATAGCCGCTGACACTTGGACCGGAGCGTGCAGCTGCATGTATTTCTATGCAGTCGCACACTCTGGTCCGAGTGCCGGCAGCAGGGCCGGGTGTTGATGCGAGAGACTCGCACAGGTTTCTAGCATCACACACGTAAGTGTGACACCGGCCTAAGGGAGAAACACATCTTGGAGGTGGACTGACCTACATCAGCTTAGGCCTCTTTCACACATCCGTTTTTTTGTGTCAGGCATAATCCGTCGAATACCTGAAGGGACGGATCCGGCGCTGAAATGAAAAAACTGATGCAACGGATCAGTTTTTTTGCTGGATCCGACCTGAACTTTTGAACCCGGAAAAAGAAGTTTTGCAGCCAGAAAATTTAGGTACGCATGTCCGGATCGAGTAGTAGTAGTAGTAGTGGTAGTAGTAGTAGTCGTAGTAGTAGTAGTCCCTGATTTCCAGAATCCGGATCTGTCTTTTGACGGATTGCACAAAAGACTGGTCCGGTTCCATAGACTTGTATTATTTTCGGCCGCCTGATGCACCGCTTCAGGCACTGTCAGGCGTCTCCGTAAAAAAAAAAAACGTTGCAGTCACCGTTTTGTCCGGCCGCCGGAATGTACATTTCCGCCGGATCCGGACAAAAACGGATGCAACGCAACAACATCAGGCGCGATCCGGCACTAATGAAAGTCAATGCTAAAAAAACGCATCCGGTACCGGTAACAACATGCCGGATCGCACCTGAAGTCAAAAAACGGATGTGTGAAAGAGGCCTTAATGTCTTGCACTTGAGTGAAGTGGAGTGTTTCCCATTTCATATTTATTCTGAGATTGCAAGATGCCAGATAACAACTTAAAAAAGGCATCTGCTGAAACCCGTAGTTTTATGGGTGCTGAGGGGTAAATTTTTTGTCTGTACATGTAACGCTTTTGGATTCATTAAACATTGATGAGTGTCTTTGCAAAAAACTTCTATTAATGTTCCTTCAACGCTGGCTGGAAACACTTTTTTGCTTGGATACAGCTGTGCTTGGTCTGGACTGAACTACATCCGTGCTGAAGCGTCCTAAACGGCCGTCAGAGTGGTGAGCTAAAATAAAACACATTTTTTCTCTTTATTTTCTGTTTTGGCTCTTATGTTATTGAGGCCCTGCTGGTTTATTATTTTCAGTGTTTTTTTTTTTCAAAAATCCAAGTGGCAAGATGTGGAAGTTGATAGAGACTTACCCAAAGCAACTTGCAACTGTAATTGCCACAACAGGAGGCTCTATAAAGTACTGACTTTAGGGGGGTGAATAGTTATTGTGGTGTAATGACCCCTGATGCAGCTAGGGGGCACTGTGTATGGCCCTCGGGATATGCATGGAGGCATGTGATGGATGGACGTTATGTATCACAGAGGTGGGTGGCCCTGTGATTGAAGCCTGAGCATGTTTTGTTCAGCAGATCTACTGCTGAGAGTTGTGGGAGTCTGTGAGTGTGAACAGACTACCATGCGTCCAGGCGGGACATTACAGAGAGGTCTCTGTCTAGAGAGTGTGTGGGAGTCTGCCAGTGTGGACAGACTACCATGTGTTCCATGTGGGACATTACAGAGAGGACTCTGTGACTGAGGAGTGAGGCTCCAGGCTGGAGCTGAAACATTGAAGATTTGTATTGCCTGTTACTATGTGGTTTATGAAGCAATAAACCTAAGGACTTGTTGCATAAGAAAAGTGTCTCCTGATTTACCTCAGAAGCAGCCGAGTGAGTGAAACCTTACATTATGCACACTGATGTTTTCAGTTATTTTGTCCTATTTGTGGTTTGCGTCACAATAAAAATAAAACCAAATGTTCAAAGTTGTAGGCATGTTCTTTACATTAACTGATTCAAGCCCTCAAAAAAACAGTGAAATTCCAGGTTGTGAGGTAGCAAAAAATGAAAAAATGACAAAGGGGTGAATACTTTTGCAAGCCACTGCATATTTTGTTTTCTAGTGTTGTTGGCAGGTGGGAAGAATTTAGTTTTTAGGGCGTTTTTTTAAAACACAACCACTTTATGACATTAGATGCAATAATTCATCCATGTGACCTCGGTCTATAGGACCAGGGACGGATTATTAAGTCTGCGCTATAGCCCGTGCACATGGGTGGTGTATGGCCCATCGCCGCTGGGTTCATCTGATTCTGGTAGCTGACATTCGGCGCTAAGTGACAGGAGTGGTCACGCACTGCTCCTGGCACTTTAACCCCCCAAATGCTGTGATGGAACTAGAATGCAGCATTTCGGGAGCTGGCAGAGGGCTGACAGCCCCTCTGCCTTTGGATTGGAGACCTCACGACTTAACACGAGGTCCCGATCATTGCCATGGTGACCTGATGTCGTCATGACGACATTAGGGTCACCAGAGCTAGGAAACATGCTGATCACGTGCATTGCATGATCACCAACTTTCTCTGTCATTTCAGAGCTGACAGTTTATACAGCACAGGGATGCTGCTGCATCCCCATGCTGCAGAACCGAAGAGCCTGCAAAAAATGATTGTCCCATAGTGGGACTAAGTAAAAAAGTTAAAATAAATTAATTTTTTTTAAAATAATTGTAAAAATATTAATAAAAAAATCAAAAATAGTAATGAAAAGAAACAAAAGACATTGTATCTATAAATGCATATTGAATGAAAAAAAATATAAACAATAAAAGTACTTATTTGGTATCACCGCGTCCACAACGACCTGACCTATAAATCTATCCCACTAGTTAACCCCTATATTAAATACCATAAAAAATAAAAAAAGGCAAAAAACAATGCTTTATCATCATACCGCCCAACAAAAAGTGGAATAAAACGCTATCAAAAAGATGGATATAAATAAACATGGTACCACTGAAAACGTCATCTTGTCCCGCAAAAAACAAGCCCTCCATACAGCTTCATCAGCAAAAAAGTAAAAAGTTATAGCTCGCAGAATAAAGCAATGCAAAAATAATTATTTTGTCTATAATAGTTTTTATTGTGTAAAACCGCCAAAACATAAAAAAAACTATATAAATGGGGCATCGTTGTAATCATACTGACTTGAAGAATAAAACTGCCTTATCAATTTTACCACACACCAAACAGCATAAACCCCCCTCAAAAAAAAATCCTGAATTGCTGGCTTTTGTTTATTCTGACTCCCAGAAATTGGAATAGAAAGCGATCAAAAAATGTCATGTCCCAAAAATGGTACCAATAAAAACGTGAACTTATCCTGCAAAAAACAAGCCATCACAAAACTCTGTGGACCAAAATCTGGAAAAATTATAGCTCTCAAAATGACAGCAGCCAAACAAATACCTGATATAAATCTGGTATCGCTGTAATAGCACTGACCCGAAGAATAAAATCGCCTAATCACATATACGGCACGATAAATGGCGTAAAAAATAAATAAATCCAATTGTTTACCGTCTGTTGATTTTTTCATTCTGCCTCCCATAGATCACAGTAAGTCTCGGCGTACATTTATCATGCGCTCTGCACTGAGCGCTTCCATCTGGGTTTCCATGTAAATCTTTGAAATATGTGATTCAGATGGAACCTCTGGCAGCAGATTCCCTATAATGAGGCAGAAGGAGGCACTGTGGACGCTGTCTGACCTGTGATCTGGCGGTGTCCATCTTTTTAGGATTGCATAAAAGTGCCACAGTTTTGTGCACTTCTGAAGAGAAGGACACCACTGAACAGAGGCCAGTCGGATTCCAGAGTAACTCTGCTGCCTCACTATAGTGGATACATCGGGGGTTTTATCTGAATCATGTCACTCAGAGATTTAGATGGAAACCCCAAAGTAAATGGTCAGCGTAGAGCGCCGGATAACTGTGATCCAAAACGTTATGTAAAATGTTCCCAATAAAAGCTTCAACTCATTCCACAAAAAAGCATGTCCCCACTCAGATCTGTCATCTGTTAATGGAAATATAGTGGGCTTCCGCGTAACTGGTAGTACAAAAGCTCTGGAAAAGCGAAATGGCTCCTCACTTACCAAAAGAAATTCAGCAAATTCTGTGCTCCCAAATCCAAATGCCCACTCCCTTCTGAGCCCCACAGTGTACCTAAACCACATATATCTTCCACGTTTGGCATTTCTGAAGCAATAAGAACCCGCCTAACTTACGGGTGAATGCCTCCAGAAGCACAGGCTGTGCATAACGTACTGGTGACTGCAATGTACTGGTCACTACACCTGTAGATGAATTCCACAAAGGGTATAGTGTCCAAAATGGGGTCACTTGAGAGGGGATTCTGCTCTTCTGGCAATTAGAGACTCTGTATATGGAGTCCGCAAATTGTTCAAGGAAAATCTAATCACCACTGTGGCCAGTCACTGAGCTCAGTGGCTGTGCCGAGGTAGTCAACACAAGCCGCCAAGCTTCAGTGATTGTTTACAATCGTGATTTCCACTGTCAGAGTGACATCACTTCAGCGAAAACACTAAGATCCAAGCAGGGGTGGGGAGCAGGCACTGGACCTGGGCAAGGTAATTACTTGCTCAGTTATCAGGGGTGAATATAAAATTAGTGAGACTTGTGCAGAAGCATAGGGGTTCAAGAAGAAAGGGGCCAACTTCTACTTCTACAGCAGGTTGGATTGTGCATTATGATGAGTTATTGGACTTTACAGGGCCCATATATTGCCATTGCTCAAGGGCCTGTTATGCATGTGTCCACTTCTTTTAGTTATTTTAAGTGTTTTAGAAAATTTAGGGTCCACTTTCCTGGAAGTGGAAAACCCCTTCAGCAAGATTTTCAGCATAACAGCACTCTAATTCCATACCAACAAATAAAAAGTGTATGTACTACATACATCTTGTGTAATTATTTTCTGATAAACAGATCAATAGAGATATAGATATATAGATGTACATATAGAGAATCAACATGAGAAACTATTTTAATTACTGTGTTTTGAGACTGCAAGATGCACTTTTTCCCCCTCAAAATTTGGGAGGAAAATGGGGGTGTGTCTTATAGTTTGAATTTAGCTTCTTGAGGGGGGTGGCGGTGGAGCGGGGTCACAAGAGACAGGGTTGCCGCTGCATGAAGCCTGAGAAAGGCAGGAGTGGGGCGATGTTGCTGTCCCTGGACTGTGAGGAAGGGGTGTCACGGCAGTGCGAGGCAGGAGCCATTGATCTCCTGGCAGTGGCCTGCTCCTGCCTCCTGTGACCCCGTTCCGCCGCATTCCATCCCACGTTAAGCTAAATTTGCACTACAAAATTGACCCCATCTCACATTAAAAATTATTTTTTCCTATTTTCCGCCTCTTAATTTGGGATGCGACTCATCGTCGGGTGCATCTTATAGTCCGAAAAATATGGTAATTGGATTTGGCTACTAAATTTCTACGATACTTCTATCATACCTCATCTTTCTTTGCTTCTTGAGCTTTCTGCACAAACCAGATGACTTTAGATTGTAAAGATCGAGGCATACACTCCAATAAAGTGCTGTTATGTTCTACACCATATGCTGTGTACTCCTCAGTCTTTCCTAGACTTTCACCTAGACCATCAAGAGAAAAATACAAATAGAAATGTGAAATTCATTTGTTGTTATTATTCTTAAAAAGAGACTATACAAGGTTTTATTTTGGAATCCTCTAATATGATATTGATGACTACATTTTCTATGTCCTCAGATGTAATATTTTTCAAAAGCACATTTATCAAACGTTCAGTATTTGATCAATTTTTTTACATGAATATTTGTAAGCTAAAACCAGGAGTGGAACAATCAGAGAAAAAGTATAATAGAAACATGTCACCACTTCTGTATTTATCACCTACTCCTGGTTTTGTCTTACAAATACAGAGGTAAAATACTGACCAAATACTGAACATGTGAACGTGGCCTAAAGATTTGTATGCAGTCTGCGTAATGCAGCAGCTCCAACACAGTTTGCATAGACACGCCACAACACCATGGTGGCTTTGTCAGTATTTTTGACGCTTACTTCATTGTTATTAAAGATGCAAATGATAACATATATTTTTAAAGAGTAAGTCGTTTTAATTTTTATTTCACTTTTAAGCACCTTTGTAATATATCTTTTCAGAGCAATCTGCTTCTTTCTCTCAAGAATTGATCAGTTATAATCAAAATTCTCAATTCTGGGGTAAAATCTGTATTCAGTGAAGACAGACTGTCACATTACTGAGAGAGGAGATGGCAGCTGCTACTGATGATATTCTATTAGCAAGCTGCAACCCAGTTGCATATTAGTTGTGAAACCAAACACGAAATTTGGTGCAATAGATCACACAAAGAAAGCCACGCCAGACAAATATGTCCTTCTGATTACTTGCTGCTTTGATAACTCATGGTTGTTATTCGTTTGTTGGTCTTTTTCATACACTTTTTACAGACTGTCTGATGTTTTGTGTATCAAAAATTACTATTCAAACTAGGTATACTCCTTATCCTCCTGATTCTACATGATAAGATTCTATGTACAGGGTGGGCCATGTATATGGATACACCTAAATAAAATGGGAATGGTTGATGATATCAACTTCCTGTTTGTGGCACATTAGTATATAGGAGGGCGAAGACTTTTCAAGATGGGTGGTGGCCATGGCGGCCATTTTGAAGTTAGGCATTTTGGATCCAACTTTATTTTTTTCAATGGCAAGAGGGTAATGTGACACATCAAACTTATTGATAATTTCAGAAGAAAAAAAATGGTGTGCTTGGTTTTAATGTAAATTTATTCTTTCATGAGTTATTTACAAGTTTCTCTTTGTTTACAGCCATTGACATGTCGCAAAGATTAACACGTAAGGAGCGGATAGAAATTGTGTTGATGTCTGGTGAACGCAGCAGATTTCAATACAAGACTTCAAAATGGCCACCATGGTCACCACCCATCTTGAAAAGTTTTCCCCCTCCCATATACTAATGTGCCACAAACAGGAAGTTGATATCACTGACCATTCCCATTTTATTTAGGTGTATCCATATACATTGCCCACCCTGTATATAGGAGGGAGAGGAGGAGCTCTGCCTCTAGCTTCTCTCTACCCCATTCACGTAGAATAGTACCTGCCATCTTCAATCTCAGTAATGGGAAAGTCTGCCTTCACTGAATACAGATTTTACTTCAGAATTGAGAATTTTGATAATGAATGATCAATTTTGGCAGAGAAAGAGGCATAAAATATATTACAAAGTTGCTTATTTTCATGTGTACTATTGGTTTATGACATAAAACTTAAAACGACGGTTACACAAATTGAGAAATCTAAAAAGGAAGGTGACTCAGTGGATAGCCATATTTCTTTGCAGCATGCGGTCCTGGATTCAAATCCCACTGAGGACAACATTTGCATGGAATTTGTATGTTCCCTCCAAGACAGCGTGCGTTTCTTCCCACACATCAAATACATAGTAATGGGAAATTTAGATTGGAATGATGATGTCTTTAAAGCGCTGTGTAATATGATGCCGCTATGTAGATAAAATAAACAGTCCTTCGTAATGATCTACCAAGTTTTATGCATATGGACGTATCACTAGTCTTTGTTGTACAGATACCTAATACATCACCATTTGCCTGTGATGATATTCAATGACAGTTATGCTTCTTTAAGGCTGTGTGCCTACGATGCGTCTTTTAAGCATTTTTGCTGCGTTTTTCCGTGGCAGAAACGCTTATAAAAATGCTAGCAAAACACATCCCATGCAATCCTATGGGATTCCACAGTTGCTGTGCCAATACTTCGGATTTTTCAGCTGCGGAATCGCATAGCGGAAAAATCCGCAGCATGTTCATTATTTTAGCGGAATCGCGGCGAATCCGCCACCATAGGATTGCATTGAAGTGCTCACTTTATGCATGTGGCTATGCCCACCATGCGTAAAGTGAGCACTTCATGTGCGGTTGGTACCCAGGGTCTGGAGGAGAAGGAGACCCTCCTCCAGGCCCTGGGTAACTTATTCCTGCAAAAACTAAAATTAAAATAAAAAATAGGGATATACTTACCCTCTGTCGGCCCCCGGAGTCCTCCCGGTCCTCAGCGGCGCTGCCAGCAAGTTCCGTTCCCAGGCATGCTTAGCGAGAATGACCTTTGTGACGTCGAGATCGAGTGACCGCGACGTCGCAAAGGTCATTCTCGCTAAGCACGACTGGGAATGGAACTTGCCGGCAGCGCCGCTGAGGACCGGGATTGCCGCTGAGGAGATCAGCGGCCGCCAGGAAGTGAGTATATCCATATTTTTTATTTTTTTATTATTTTAACCATTCATCAATAGTAAAAAGATGGTCAAACTTGTCAAGCACTATGCGTGACAAGTGTGACCAACCTGTTAAGCACTTTTCCAAGCAATGCTTTAAATCGCTTGGAAAAGCGCTAGCATTCTGCAAGGTAAAAACGCTTGCAAAACGCTTGTGTTTGATGGTAAAACGCATGCAAATTCCATATGCGTTTTACCCGCAGCAGGGAGTTCCGGAAATGCTCCAGACAATTCCGGTGCATTTCTGCAATGTGGGCACATAGCCTAAAATTATTTCTACTAGTGGAGAAGGCATTGCCTTCCTGAGCCTAAGTCTATGGATCTGTTATTCAGGACTGTACACACTGTGTCACCATACAAGGTCTGCGCATGCTGCAATAGTTATCAGATGATAGCACTGACCTAGAAAGGAGAGCACAGGAAGTGATGCCAAGGCAGTAAGGGCTCGGAGCTAGGCTTACATAACATTTATTTATAGAAGTGGAAGAAAAGAGCACATGAAGACCAGCAATGTGAAGCGCATCCTCAATACATGTATTGTGTTATGATACAAGTTTAGTATAATTACAAACTTTTAGAGATTTGTTGTCTCATGCACTTGATCAGATGATAAAGAAGATGAAAACCTTTTCCAAAGATAGTTTGGTGTAGAAGTCCTGTAAATACCACATAACATAGATTTCTGTTTTACTTTTTACATAGGGTTCTCTAAAGGTTTATTAGCACTGGAATAATTAAAATTTTACATAGGTTGGATTTTATGTCCCACTATTTTTCCAAGATCTGAGCTCCGGCCTGTGGCTGTCTTTAATTCTACTACAAGGACATTTATAGCTCCTTATGTGATAACTTTCCACATGAATAAGGATATTTATGTAATTGATAGAAGCCTTTAACAATATAAAATGACAAATGTGCTAATGGCTCTTGACTAAATGTATCTGTTTTATTGTGTTTAATGCATTTATTTTATGGCACTTAACTATGTAACTATAACTTACCATTAAAATGTTGTCCAGAACATTGCTGAGCTGCATTTCCATGTCGAACATCTTGTCTTCTGAAACGTCTGAAAAATGATGCCATTATATACTTGCCATTGGAAAATATTATAGAAACATTCTGGAATTTTTATTATGCATATTTTGAACTTAATTGCATTCAAAATAATTAAAATAGATATATGTAATCTTTCACCTATCACTACTTTCACTAACTATGTTGTTACATTAACGGTATGTTACATGTTAGAAAATATGCAGTGAAACACATAACACAGAAAATACATATTAGTACTCCTCTGGGCTATGGGTTTTTCATAAGCAAGTTAGCAGGGGATTTTCTTTTAACTTGGATCAACAGATTCTGAGATGTGCGGAATGGATATTTTTCACTTGATTGATCTCCCTCTGCTGTTTCGGAAGGATCCCCAGTACCTACCAACAAGGTGGAAATAACTACTCAACCAATCACTGGCTTAGATTGGTCACTCTAGCCAGTTATTGTCTAAACGATCTTCTCCTGTGTATCCAGGGGCACTGCAAAGTAGAGTCCAGCAGGGACTCTCAGGAGAAGAAATAATGGAGAGATGGGTTTCATTGTGCTGTCGAAGATGCCAGTAGAAGAAACCAGGAAATATCTGTAGATGAAACCAGCAAACCATGAATATTTCTGAGTGGTTTATTGTCAACACGGTTCAAAGTTAAAAAACTTCTTCATCAGGAAAATCCACCAGTGGTCTTTAGGTTTCATCTACCAGTATTTCATGATTTCTTCTACTGGTATCTTCAGTAGTGCAGTTAACACCATCTCTCCATTGTTTCTTCGTCTCGTATAAACTTGTGGGTTTGCAGCAGTCAACATTTTCAAGCCGTTTGAGTTGTTGTGTTTCACAGAGCTCCATCAGGGGAGCAATTTCCAGCCACCTGATCCCCTTTATACACTGGATAAGACCCTATTGAGTTATTGTTCTTCCAGCTTTTCTTTGCTCAGCAGGGACTCCTATTTTATGTTTTCTTACATGAGAAAATGTAAATACATTTTTAAAGATTTTGGTCCAAAATCTATCTTGTCCTGTACCTACCTCTTAGAGTGTGTTCCAATAGGAAAGTATCTTGTGCAGGATATACCATCCCAAGCGCAGTAGGGATCACGTGCAAGGCAGCAGTCAGCACATGCTGTGCCATACATTTCACACTGATGAAGCTTTACTTGGGCCACACTTGATTTGGATCCAATGTACAGTTGCTGCTGTAACAAATAAAAATAGACCTTTAATGGAGGAAGATTCTGCATATTGAATTGGCTCAAACATAATAAAGTAACTATTTCATGAGAAGTTCATGTTTTTAAACACTTTTTTATTTTCCAAATCACTATTATTCATTAAAAAAAATTATTGTACTTTTCATACTGGCTTTTAGGCCTTATTATAAATTCATACATTTTATCCTGTACAGAAGCCCTTTCAGAAGTATCATTTTCATCACAGACAGGGTTTACAATCACAGGCAGCACCTCTCTCTATATATAGCAGTTAACATAGAACTACCATCCACAATAGGTGAATTCTACATGACTAAGTATACCAGTGAGGCAAATTCTATCAGATTTGAAGCTCAGAAGTTTTCTATGGAAAATATAGGGTCTGAGTCAGGCTATTGTTGCTAATATCCTTGTTTTGAATAGGAATTAGGAGTCCAATATTAGGCCTAGTATGAAAATTTGCAAGATATTTTTTATAGCAATAGTGATACGAAAAGTCAAAAAATATAAAAAATGTTTAAAAATCCAGGTAACATGTCATCCATATTTAAAGCATAGGTCATTTTCTAATTACACACTTCCGTTAAAGAAAAGTAACATATAAGGTTTTAAGTAAATTAAACCTTTTTTTACTTAAAATTGGACCTTATGCCTTACATGTTTATTTCTACTTTTCTTTGAGCCAAAGCTGTATTGTGAGATTAATTTTCTTGTCCTCACCATCACCACTTGTATACAGTATCTAAATCAAAGTCGTTGATAGAATATGTCTTCACATTCAGATTTTTTCTCCTCTATTTTCCTCAAAACTGTCATTGTAATGATCTATTTATGTATATATCTGCTTATGTTTTATAATACTTACTCTTTTTGCTGAAATCTCCATTTCAAGAATAGGCTCCGGAATCTGAAAATAACAAAACAAGATAAAAGGATAATACAAATGACACAATATTTCACCATGATGCTTATATTGTATTTTGTGGATTTTTTCTAGGTATAGTATGGTACAATATGGAGGATATTCCATGAGAATAAGCTTTAAAACAAGGAGAACGTGGCTGAAAACATCTGTTCTCCAGACACACGTAGACTAGACTTATAAGTGTTTTTGATTTCCATTAAAACTAATGTAAATCTGTTTTTCTCATTTTCACAAAGTCACATTCCATCACAGCCAGGAAAACAGACCTATGATTCATGAAAAGGATGTAGTATTAAAATGAAAATTATAGAACACAAGCTCCAATCTTGCAATGATATTAGTTATGAGGATCAGGTTACCTTAAACACCCGAAGTTCTTCAAGAATAACTTCCTCCATTGTTTCAGTTTCTTGATTGTAAATGGTGATAGTTTTCAGGACAATTCCATTGTCTGTTTCAATGGGAATTAAAGCAAAGAATAAATCTGGATAATGCTGGAGTAGTAAAAAAAAGTGCTAAAATACTGTATGAGAGAAGCGGTTCACTTTTATTGAAAGTACCAAAAGTTTATAACAGTAAAAATTATGATGCAAATTATATCAAATGCTGAATTATTTTTGTATAATACATAGAGGTTAATGTATAGAGCTCATTTTCATTGTAGCATGAAAGACCTCCATACACATTAATTCGACTGACATCTATGGTTTTGGAATCTCTCATACTCAGGAACCCTTGACTTAACTCTCTATGGGTTCTCTTGGCTTGGCAGAGTGCTTTTGTGTTCTCTATGAGAGAGTAGTTGCAGATTCCTTTGGCAGCAGCTGCCAAATTTGCTGTTATTCATGCCCATAGAGGTGTGATTGACATTTCGAAACGTGTGAGATTTAAAGAGCAGTGAGAAGGAGGAAAAATATTTGCTGAGATGTCAATCACAACGCTAAGGCCGTGACGATGGTGGATTCAGCTTGCCAGTCCCATTATTGGCTGCCTCTGTGAGTAACCAAGGACTTCCAAAATATTGGATGCACCAATGATACACTTTGTTTTTTTTTATTATTATTTCCTGCAACATTTGACTATATTAAGAACATTATTAGAAATGTAACTAAGATGCTAACACAGTGCTGATAATTCACTATAGGGGTAAATTCTACTGACAGGTCTCATTTAAATGGAATCTGTCGATGTTTGCTACCTAATCGGAGAGCAGCATGATACTGCTTGCTGTAGTTTTTATAAAATCACTGTTTTATCAGCTGGATAATATCAATAGAGGACTAGTGTTGCTTCTGCTGCTAGGTAGTCCAAACATGCCTGCACCACCAGTTGGCAGCTGTCTGCCTATGCATAGTATACACAGAAAGCAGACAATCGATGGTGTGGGTGGAGTCATACAGAGATCAGCATACAGAAAACTGCTAGATCTGCAGGAGATATAACTGTTTTAAGTCAAAACTGTTGAAACCAGTAAAGTATGTGATACATCACAGGAATCTGGGTCTCTGCTTCTACATCATACTGCTATCAGATTGGTGTGCATGCAGCATTTAAGTGCACGTTCACACTGACAACTGAACAGAAAAAAACGACAACAGACACGTATTGATTAAATACCCTGCAGTAAGTTAAAAAAAAATAGCATAGTGCTATAGAAAATATTATATAGGGTACTTAGTTAACATGTTTTTTTTAAAAAAAAATTCAAAAGCCATCCCACCACTTCACGGTGACCCTGACTGGGTCTGCATGCACACCAGTTTATATCCCAGTTCAGACCTTCAGTTTTTGCTCAGTCTGTATGCACCACGAGCATATGAAGGTATGGCCTGCCATTTCTCTGAGCTGAACATTATATTGATATGGTCTCCCATGGCTGTGTGTCTACTAGCTGGGACCAGTCCTTCTCAGCCCTTATCCACAGCATGGAACTTGACAAACAGTAAGGTTTTAATATTAGAGTTAGGACCATCCCAGTCAGGGTCAATGTGGAGTGATGGGATGGCTTTTGCATTTTTTTGATAAAAAAACATGTTAGCTAAGTATCGTATATTATTTTCATGCATTATGCTACTTATTTATTAACTGCAGGGTATCTAATCACTATATTTCTGTCTTCGTTTTTTTTGCTATCACATGGAGTAGCAAAAACCTGATGAAATATTCTCTTTTTTATTAGTGATGAGCCAACGTGCTGGGATAACATCCTATCAGAGCACGCTCAGGTGTTATCCGAGTATCTTGGGCGTGCTCATATATTATGTTTGCGTCCCAATGGCAGCATGATTCGCGGCTGTTAGACAGCTTGAACACTTGCAGGGATTGCCTGTTTGTTAGGGAATCCCAACATGTGTTGAGGCTGTCTATCAAAAGCAAATAATGCAGTTACAGGGACCATAATACACGAGCACCCCCAAGATACTCGGCTAACATCCGAGAATGCTCGGATTACACTTTATCAGAGCACGTTCACCCATGTCATTGATTATCTTACTATGAAAAAGTAGGGATCAATTAAAAAAAGTCAATGTGCACAGATTTCAACAGTACTAAACCTATGTTTTAAGATCTAAGCAGTGATTATTGTTATATAAAGTAAACTAATTTGGATAGAAGTCACTGTATGAGATTAAGAGTTGTAAATTGAAGGACCAAAATACAAAATCTTCACAGGTTCCCCACCAACCAGGCAACATTTTGAATAGCATGTTTTTAATGAGGCAAGAGGGGTCCTTTGGGTATTACAACCAACCATGGTCTTGATACGAGTGCTCCTCCTTCACCTCCTATTTGTGCAGCTCTAATAAGACTTACCTGTTCCTAGAAACATTACATCATACTGTCCATCTTCTGCTTGTACTCTGTCGACAGCAATTTGTTTTAAGTTGTATTTTCCATCAACCTTTACAAGAATTGGTCTTTTATGTGCTGGCCTAATAGGTTCATACATCAGAGGATGGCTTCTAGTGAAGCGCAAGGCTTCATCTGGATAATCCTTGGTAGTTCCATAGTGACCTCCATTCACTTTGCTTGGACACTAGATTGTAGAAAGAAATCAGCGCAAATGTAATTTCATTAATTGATAACAGAAGTCTAATCTGTAATCTGTAAAGTGCAGTAAAGAGTTATCCAGAACTGCAGTTGGGGGTTGCCGTTTTAAAAAATGAATCTCTTTATAAAAAGTTTATAATAAATGTATAATAATATATACAAAATATATAAACATATAATGATAATAATCTACTACTAGAAACTTGCCAGGATATAAATCTTTAAAAAATTTCACCATTAAATTCTCCATTTTCACTAAGGTATGGCTATAATATCCTAATAAAGCCTCTATTCGACAACACCATGAATCATAAGCATTGCAAGTAGTTAATCAAAGATGTTGGCTGAGGCATTACTGGGCAAGTACCAGCTCTGATATTGGCTGCAAAAAGTCAAGATTTGGAATTATTGGAGTGCTATGAGAGAAGGAAAATGAAGACAGTTATTTTAGCTCTTTGTTTTGATGGGGAGTGGTTGGAGAGTTTTTTTTCAATATATCAAAAGTAATCAATATATAGGAATGTGTCATGGTTGCCTTCGAACTGACTCGTAAAATTATGTTCATCTAGCGATATTCTGAGCACTCCTGGAATCCATTGTTCTACTGTAATTTTCCATTAACTTAAATTCCACCGATATTTATTTTCTAGTAATCCAAAAATGTGACCTTCCTGAGAAGTAGACACTAAATAATTAGCCCTCCCAACAATGGCATGAATAATTCCAAGAATAGAGCTTCACACAGCCAATACACTGACGGTTCTGTTCTGAGTTCTCATAGCTTATTTAAAAGTCGTATGCAACTTGATTGCTGCTTGGCAAAACATTAGCTTGATGTGTCATACCCTTCCACGCTGAATAATTTAGCTCAGCTGGAGGCAATGGAATAGCAAAAGAATGATTGCATAAAGCTGGTAGTTATTTTTGGCAGGTTGCTTGACTTATGTGAATTTAGTTGTCAAGAAAAAGCTTAATATATTGCTATAAAAAACTTACTGAGCCAGGTCTTGGGTAAGGGACTTTACCCTCATAAATTGTCCAGTGGTACTCTGGGCCTTCTTTGTGCGCATATGGGCCATTAAATGCTTCACGTATGCTGGCCATTTGATAGACACAGACTGCATACCCTTTAAAAATGTTGCTGGGAAACAAAAAAAAAGGAATACAAATATATATACAAAATAGAAATATAATATACATATTTTATATATGCATGTGTTTTTAGATATATACAGTGGCATATAAAAGTTTGTGCACTCCTGGTCAAAATTACTGGTATTGTGAACAGTTAAGCAAGTTGAAGATTAAATGATCTGTAAAAGGCCTAAAATTAAAGATGACACATTTCTTTTCTATTTTAGGCAACAAAAATTTATATTGTCATCTTTTACATTTTAAGAATTAGAAAAAAAGAAAATGGGCTGTTGCAAAAATGTGGGCGCCCTTGGAGAATTGTGTGCTCAGATAACTTTGACCAAGGTTTTAGACCTTAATTAGCCTGTTGTCCACTAGCATCATTAGCATCATTAGGAAAGGTCAAGTGATGCAAATTTTCCAGCAAAAACCTAGGCTCCTCTAACCTTGTGCCAAAAACCAGCAGCCATAGGTTCTTCTAAGCAGCAGCCTAGCTCTTTGAAAATGAAAATGGTGGAGGCCCACAAAGAAGGAGAAGACAATAAGAAGATAGCATACCATTTTCAAGTTGCCTTTTCCTTCGTTCGAAATGTAATTAAGAAATGTCAGCTAACAGGAACAGTGGAGGTCAAAATAAGGTCTGGAAGACCAAAAAAAATTCAGGGAGTGACGCTCTTAGAATTGATAGAGATGCAAATCAGAACCCCTGCTTCACTGCAAAGTATTTGTCTGGTTAGAGGCTGTTCCGTGTGAATACATATACAATGGGGAAACTAAGTATTTGCTACACTGCTGATTTTGCAAGTTATCCCACCTACAAAGAATAGATAAGTCTATAAATTTTATTGTAGGTACACTTCAACTGTGAGCAACAAAATCTAAAAATAAAACCAGAAAATTATATATGATTTTTAAATAATTAAATTGCAATTTATTACATGAGATAAGAATTTGATCACCTACCAACCAGCAAAAATTCTGCATCTCACAGACCTGTTAGCTTTTCTTTAAGACGCCCTCCTACTCTGCACTCATAAATTGTATTAATTGCACCTGTTTGAACTCATTACCTGTATAAAAGACACCTGTCCACACACTGTTAATCATACTCCAACCTCTCCACAAAGGCCAAGACCAAAGAGCTGTCTAAGGACACCAGGGACATAATTGTAGACCTTAAAAAGACTGGGATGGGCTACAGGACAATAGACAAGCAGCTTGGTGAGAAGGCAACAACTGTTGGCACAGTTAATAGAAAATGGAGGAAACACAAGTTGACTATCAATCTTCCTTGGTCTGGGGCTCCATGTAAGATCTTGCCTCATGGGGTAAGGATGCTTCTGACAAAGGTCAGCAATCAGTCCTGAACTACATGGGAGGACCTGTTCAATGACCTGTAAAGAGCTGAGACCACAGTCTCAAACATTACCTTTAGTAACACACTATGCCATCATGGACAACCCATGATCACTGTCCCAACCATGAAGAATGGTTGGAGAAACATCAGTCTTTGGCAGTGCTTTTCTGCAAAGGGGACAGTACAACTGTACCGTATTGAAGGGAGAATGGATGGGGTCATGTTTCCCGAGATTTTTCTCCAACAACCTCCTTTCCTCAGTAAGAGCATTGAAGATGGGTCGTAGCTGAGTCTTCCAGCATGACAATAACCTGAAACACACAGCCAGGGCAACTAAGGAGTGGCTCAGTAAGAAGCATTTCAAGATCCTGAAGTGGCATAGCCAGTCTCCAGAGCTGAACCCAATGGTAAATGTTTGGAGGGAGCTGAACTCAATGTTGCTTAGCAACAGTCAAGAAAACTAAAAGATCTGGAGAACACCTGTATGGAAGAGTGTGCCAAAATCCCTGCTGCAGTGTGTGCAAACTTTATCAAGAACTACAGGAACGTCTGACCTCTGTAATTGCAAACAAAGGTTTCTGTACCAAATATTAAGTTTTTTTCTGTTGTATCAAATACTTAATTCATGCAATAAATTGCAAATTAATTATGTAAAAATCATACAATGTGATTTTCTGGATTTTTTTAAGATTCTGTCTCAGTTGAAGTGTACCTTGCAAAGTTGGCAGAGTACCAAATACTTATTTTCCACACTGGAGTACATATTGCTGATCATATTTCAGTCATATATATCTATAATTGGTCGGCATATTTTGACTGTATACAATGTGTTTATATTTGCTACACACATTTATTAGGCTTTATTTGGCATTTATTGCTATGACTTTGTAATCAGCATTTGGGTTATTAATAAAGCAGCCATATGTTCTGAGGGTTCACTTCAATAGGGACATTTTAATTTTCTGTATATTCTTGCAGTTTATGACCCTGTATTTCTTTAGGTTCATCTACCAGACATATCCAAGTATTTTGCACTGTAGCACTTTATTGATTGGTGATGGTGGCGGCTTTTGGACAGTTGGTACCTTATAGGGTCCTGCGTTGAGTGGGGGCATCATATCGAATATAGACTATTTTTCTCCCTCTCTATGTTTATTAATTTCATTGACACATGTCCTTGATCCTATATAGTTCTATTTTGATGTATGGATATTTTTAACCATATGAATAAAAGTTCAATTTTAGGAGCATTTATTTTCTGTTTATAATTTTTAATAGTCTCCGTCTATATTTAATTGATTTTGCTGCAGAAGTTTGGGGACCCTTGGTCAAAATTGTGAACAGTTAAGCAAGTTGAAGATTAAATGCAACACATCCCCAAGGCACCCCACACCACCCCATGCTTAATGGTTGTCAAGGTGTTCTTTTCCTGAAATTCTGTGCCCTTTTTTCTCAATACATGCTTTTGATCATTGTGACCAATCTGATCACTCTGTTTGTAATGACTCTATATAATATATGAATTTCACTTTTTATTTATTGAAGAACTGAAATAAATTAACTTTTTGCTGATATTATAATTTTGTGAGAAGCACCTGTATATAGACACACATAGTGAAAAAGTTTTTTCCCCTTCCTGATTTCCTATTCTTTTGCATGTTTGTCCCAC
>VIAB01011468.1:25765-44711 GCA_009801035.1 Oophaga pumilio
TTTTTATTTTCACGCTCGGGCGTTATAAACTTTGGTGAAACACCAGGGGATTCAAGGTTCTCACCATACATCTAGATAAGTTCCTTGAGGGGTTTAGTTTCCAAAATGGTGTCATTTGTGGGGAGTTTCCACTGTGTAGGCACATCAGGGGCTCTCCAAACGCGACATGGCGTCCATGCAATTCTGCGTTGAAAAAGTCAAACAACGCTCCTTCCTTTCCAAGCTCTGCCATGCACCTAAACAGTGGTTTACCCCCACATATGGGGTATAAGCCTACTCAGGACAAATTGCACAATAACTTTTGGGGTCTTGTTACCCTTGGCAAAATAAAAATTGGGGTGAAAAGATCATTTTTGTGGAAAAAATATGATTTTTTAATTTTAGGGCTCTACGTTATAAACTTGTGTGAAGCACTTGGGGGTTCTAAGTGCTCACAACAGATCTAGATAAGTTCCTTAGGGGATCTAGTTTCCAAAATGGGGTCATTTGTGGGGGGTTTCCACTGTTTAGGCGCATCAGGGGCTCTCCAACCGCGACATGGAGTCCAATCTCAATTCCAGCCAATTTTGGTTTGAAAAAGTCAAAAGGCGCTCCTTCCCTTCCGAGCCCTGCCGTGCACTCAGAGAGTGGTATTCCCCCACATATGGGGTATCGGTGTACTCAGGAGAAATTACAAAACAACGTTATCTGTCCATTTTCTCCTTTTACCCTTGTAAAAATAAAAAAATTGTTTGTAAAAGATCATTAATGTGACTAAAAAATTAAATGTTTAATTTTTCCTTCCACGTTGCTTCAGCTCCTGTGAAGCACCTGAAGGGTTAATAAACTTCTTGAATGTGGTTTTGATCAGCTTGAGCGGTGCAGTTTTTAGAATGGTGTCACTTTTGGGTATTTTCAGACATATAGACCCCTCAAACTGACTTCAAATGTGAGCTGGTCCCTAAAAAAAAATGGTTTTGTACATTTTGTTGTAAAAATGAGAAATTGCTGGTCAACTTTAAACCCTTATAACTTCCTAACAAAAAAAATTTGTTTACAAAATTGTGCTGATGTAAAGTAGACATGTGGGAAATGTTATTTATTAACTATTTTGTGTCACATATTTTTCTGGTTTAACAGAATAAAAATTAAAATGTGAAAATTGCAAAATTTTCAAAATTTTCTCCAAATTTCCAATTTTTTCACAAATAAACGCAAAAATTATTGACCTAAATTTACCACTAACATGAAGCCCAATATGTCACGAAAAAACAATCTCAGAATCGCTAGGATCCGTTGAAGTGTTCCTGAGTCATTACCTCATAAAGGGACACCTGTCAGAATTGCAAAAAATGGCAAGGTCTTTAAGGTCAAAATAGGCTGGGTCATGAAGGGGTTAAATGTCTGCCAATTCTTTATGAAGACCCAATACTGGCTGACATTTTAAATTCAGGTGTCAATGTGGTAGCCAGACGTGCTCCCACATTAGGGGACACTATTTCACCAGGTCTTTTCAATTCTAAAACTTCAAAAAAGAATTGGTTGGAGTACAAGGGTTTTTTCAGGTGCGGTAGCACAAAAATGTGCAACATGTAAATATGTTCAAACTGATAAAATATTAAAAAATCAAGATGGCACACAAACTCATAAGATCAATAACTTTATTAATTGCAACTGGAAAAATATAGTGTATAAAATAGAATATACTGAATGTAATTTAATGTATATTGGGTGCACTACCAGAAAACTGAGAACTCGTATCTCAGACCATATTAGAGATAATGTATAATTAATAATAATAATCGGAATATGTCGATGGCATCTGAGCACTTTATTCGACAACATAGTAAGAGTATTGCATCACTAAAAATTATGGGTTTTGAACAATTAAAAAATTCCAAATGAGGAGGTGATATAAAAAGACGCCTTCTCACCAGGGAGGTGTTTTGGATTTATAATCTGGAGACAAGGTATTCATTAGGTTTAAATAAAAGAAATTAAATTTTGTTCCACTACTGAGGATAGTTTAGTCTGTATATATGTATGTTTTCTATGTATTTTTATTTGTATATAGTATGCCTATGTGCAATGATGTATTTTCAGGGTTAAATAACCATGTGAACAAATTCTATAATTTCATTGGTTAGATCAAACTATATAAATGTGCATGTACTAGGATGTGATCAGCTGTGATAAAGATCGTGAGATCAAAACGCATCACTGCATCCCTGTATGCTATAGCCGTTTATTAATGTTTTAATCAGAAAATAAAGTTTATTCAAGTTTTAAGGAGTTGGGACACCTCCCTTTTTCTCTTCCTTTGGATGCTCCAGGACAGACCCTGGATAGATGGCAGCTAACCCCCTAGGAATTGGTAGCTTTGACGGCCCGAGGGAATGTCCAATGGATGCAGGAAGGTGGAGTAAGAAGATAGGTACCATGGATACAGGCGGAACCGGCTGGTGAGAAGATGGGCACTGGCAGGTGCAGACTGGATCAGTTGATAGGCAGGCGGGTGAGCATGGCTGATAGAGTGGCTGGCGGGCACAGCAGATAGACAGACTAACTGGCACTGCTGATAGACAGGCTGGTATACAGGAATATCAGCGCTGGGACCTGAGAACTGAGAAGGATGTTTAGTAACACACTTACTAAATTGCACAGACACCTCCCACCTGATAGAGGAGCATTAAATAATAAGATCTCCCCACCCATTGGCTGGGGACACTTTAGGACGGCACGCGCTATCACTTTAAGAAGACGGGACCCTGCGCGCCCTAAGCACTGTGCCGAGAATTTGTGAACAGTGCGCTGCAGGAGAACAAGGACAGTGCGCAATACCGTGGTGGTAAATATGTCAGCTCCTCTGCTGGGGGAGGGAGGTGGAGAGCAGAGGCACTGGAGGCAACGCAGGAATGGCAAAAGGAGAAGGGGGAGTTGCAGGGCTGCAGCGGTGAGAGCTTTGTTGTCTCTGCCAGGTAAGGGGATGCAGAGACACCGGCCTTACAGTCTGTTAGTGAATTGGGCCCTTCTTTCGGCAACATGGTCTGTCAAGGTTGCAGCTGTCACGTGAGCCCCCACATGTTGGGTGATACTGACAGCAAACGAAGAAGCAATGACGGACTGATAGGAGAGGTTTTTTTCTTTTTGTCAACCTCCCTTTGTCTATTAAAAAAGAATTTATAAATAGTGTACAACCCCTTTAAGGTGCTCTAGCATGCTGTCAATAAGTGAATGTCATTTTAAATATATAACATGGAACTATGGTTAAGTTTTGGGAGGTAAATGCACATAAAAATGAAGGAAATCATTGCGTTCAAAAAACTTAGCGGTAAAATGTGTGACTTTTCTCATTGACACTATTGAAGAGTGGAGAGGTTGAGGTATCCAATGTAATGGAGTTATGAACACATTTATTAAGAATATGCAGTACCGATATATTTTTATAACTGTCAATTGGAAATTACTTAATAGGATGCGTGTGCCTTTAAATGAATTTGGTTCAAATCACTCCATCAACCGTTGATTGGCATAAGATAATGTGTTATATTGTTTTATATATTACACCGCATCAGTTTACATATGGTTATATGAATTGTTCTTTTTTAATGTTAGGTTTTGGAACATGAGTTTGTGATCTGCTTCTGCCTCCATTGTCTGACATACAGTCCATTTGTAATGTGTGAGAATAGAATTGAATAAAGTAAGACATGCAGTTAGTGACCATTAACACCTATGAGCAGAGAAAATAAATAAGACATTGATATATTTCCAGTGTGCTTTCTCACTCTCTTAGGTTTCCTGCACTTTTATGCAAAGGAGGTTTGGTTATCAAGCAGTCTGTGGGCCACCCTGCTCCTATTAGTATGAGTTATGCAACATGCCAAAGACACTTGATATGTTGTTAACTTACTTGAAAGTCAGATCCAGAAAGGTAATATATCTCCAAATGCACACTGTTTATACCTTTACCTTCTCTGTGTTATTAGTCATTTCCAGGTCAGGAAATATCCCACTAAATGCATGAAAAGTGCCCTTTTCTGAGCAGATATTGACTCTATGTCCAGTCACAGGCATGTTGTCTTATCTCATTGCCCACAATTTATTTACCTAACGTATTAAGGTGGTGTTGGCACATGTGGAACCAATCTCCAGATTCCATGTCATGACATTATAGAGAAACCTTCTGCCACAAACTATAGACTCTCATGGTGTTGTGACGGCATACAGTTGAAACTAGAAGTTTTAATACACTATATAAAATGACACATATGCATGTTTTTCTCAATATCTGACATAAAATCTGAATAAACCTTTCCCGTTTTAGGCCAATTAGGATTACCATAATTATTAATATCCGCCAAATGCCAGAATAATGAGAGAGACAAAATGTTTTTATGCATCTTTATTACTTACTGCAAAGTCAAAAGTTTACATACATTTCATTAGTATTTGGTATGTGTGTGCATGTATATGTATATATATACACAGTATGTGAGTGTGTGTTTCTATGTACAGTTGTGCTCAAAAGTTTACATAACCCATCATAATTTTTGATTTCTTGGCTTTTTTTTCAGAGAATATGAATGATAACACCAAAACTTTTTCTCCACTCATGGTTAGTGGTTGGGTGAAGCCATTTATTGTCAAACTGCTGTGTTTTCTCTTTTAAATCATAATGACAACCCAAAACATCCAAATAATAAAAAGTTCACATACCCTGGTGATTTTGGCCTCGTAACATGCACAGAAGTTGACACAAATGGGTTTGAATGGCTACTAAAGGTAACATGCTCACCTGTGACCTGTTTGCTTGTAATCAGTGTGTGTGCATAAAAGCTGAGTGAGTCTCTGGGATCCAGACAGACTATTGCCTCTTTCATCCAGCCACTGATGTTTCTGGATTGTGAGTCATGGGGAAAGCAAAAGAATTGTCAAGACAATGACCATATATATATACACAGTGGGTACGGAAAGTATTCAAACCACTTTACATTTTTCACTCTTTGTTTCATTGCAGCCATTTGGTAAATTTAAAAAAGTTCATTTTTCTTCTCATTAATGTACACTCTGCACCCCATCTTGACTGGAAAAAAAACAGAAATGTAGAATTTTTTGCAAATTTATTAAAAAAGAAAAACTGAAATATCACATGGTCATAAGTATTCAGACCCTTTGCTCAGTATTGAGTAGAAGAACCCTTTTGAGCTAGTACAGCCATGAGTCTTCTTGGGAATGATGCAACAAGATTTTCACACCTGAATTTGAGGATCCTCTGCCATTCTTCCTTGCAGATCCTCTCCAGTTCCATCAGGTTGGATGGTGAACGTTGGTGGACAGGCATTTTCAGGTCTCTCCAGAGATGCTCAATTGGGTTTAGGTCAGGGCTCTTGCTGGGCCAGTCAAGAATGGTCACAGAGTTGTTCTGAATCCACTTCTTTGTTATTTTAGCTGTGTGCTTAGGGTTATTGTCTTGTTAGAAGGTGAACCTTTGGCCAAGTCTGAGGTCCAGAGTACTCTGGAAGAGGTATTCATCCAGGATATCTCTGTACTTGGCCGCATTCATGTTTCCTTCAATTGAAATCAGTTGTCCTGTCCCTGCAGCTGAAAAATACCCCCATAGCATGATGCTGCCACCACCATGTTTCACTGTTGGGATTGTATTGGGCAGGTGATGAGCAGTGACTAGTTTTCTCCACACATACCGCTTAGAAGTAGCACCCAAAAGTTCTATCTTCATCTCATCAGACCAGGGAATCTTACTTCTCATAGTCTGGGAGTCCTTCATGTGTTTTTTTAGCAAACTTTATGCGGGCTTTCATGTGTCTGGCACTGAGGAGAGGCTTCCGTTGGGCCACTCTTCCATAAAGGTCCGACTGGTGGAGGGCTGCAGTGATAGTTAACTTTGTGGAACTTTCTCCCATCTTCCTACTGCATTTGTGGGGCTCAGCCACAGTGATCTTGGGGTTCTTCTTTACCTCTCTCACCAAGGCTCTTCTCCCAAGATTGCTCAGATTGGCTGGACGGCCAGGTCGAGGAAAAAACAACAGTTAGCAGACAGCACTCATTGCATTAGGGATGCACGCTCAGGTCCATGGATACCAATGGGCCAACAGTGTCCACAACATAAGAAAGGAGCAGCATCCATCCAGGTGAAGAAAAATAGAAAAGCTTTATTCTGCCATAAGAAACAACGACGTTTCGGCCATTCAGTGGCCTTTTTCAAGTGTAAATAGACAGACACAGGCGGTCTTTAAATAGTGTGGAGAAGCCAATCACTTTCAAAGAACACGCCTCCATGTTAATAGATACATACATGTATACAGACAAAATATATTGCAAAATAACGATCAGACATCAAAAATATACATAATCCCATAGAACCAACTATCTAATACAATCAGTAACCTACACATCTAAGTGATGACAAACATAAACAATGTTAAAAAATTAACCCACCAATCACAATTTAGCTTATGCGGTATCCATGGAGATCCTAGACTAATCAGACGGGCCAAAACATTCACATAGTCCGCACCAATCGCATGTGGTCATCTACCTTTGCCGCCATCCCAGTGAACCCATCAGCGGTCGGATAAGATTCCTCATTACAAAACATTGTATACTGACGCTGCAGCCGCGCCACAAAGTGACGTGTGAGACTGCGCCGAGGGACTGTCCAATCAGACTCGGCAATGTCCCATATTCCTCGTCACGTGAGCTGAAGTCACATGATCTCTTGCGTCACAAGTCCGCGCATGCGCAGAACATAACTGAGGTAAAATCTCACAAGACAGAAATCCAGGTCTTGTATCCATGATAATACATACATAATATCGCGATATTTCATGGCGTGATCTTAGATAAAAGAAAACACAATCATCTAGGTTAAATCATAATGAAAATCATTTGCAGGACACCGAAAATTTACCAAAGAATAAATAGTTGGTTCTATGGGATTATGTATATTTTTGATGTCTGATCGTTGTTTTGCAATATATTTTGTCTGTATACATGTATGTATCTATTAACATGGAGGCGTGTTCTTTGAAAGTGATTGGCTTCTCCACACTATTTAAAGACCGCCTGTGTCTGTCTATTTACACTTGAAAAAGGCCACTGAATGGCCGAAACGTCGTTGTTTCTTATGGCAGAATAAAGCTTTTCTATTTTTCTTCACCTGGATGGATGCTGCTCCTTTCTTATGTTGTGGACACTGTTGGCCCATTGGTATCCATGGACCTGAGCGTGCATCCCTAATGCAATGAGTGCTGTCTGCTAACTGTTGTTTGGTACTGTATTGGATCCAAGTGGACGTGCACCTGCTATGGAGAATATGGACAACATGATTCCAGAGGTGGGTGAACTGGAGACTGGCTGTACTTTCTCTTACACAGAGGATGATGCTCGAAGAATTTTATCAGGGACATCTACAGATATGTCATTTCTTAATAAGCCTACTGCAGATATGTTAAAGAAAAAATATGAAAATGAGAGAAGGAAAATTATCTCATACGAACTGCATGCCACTACATTATGTGAATATTACAAAGTACGTAGGATTCCGCGGGGCTTAAGACCGCATTTACGGCCTACGTTACTAGCTGATAATCCACAATTCTGTAGTAGGTTTGAATCTATCACTAATAAATATGCTTTCGACTTAATGTTGTTAAACATAGAATTCCTTAGTGCGGAGGTTGGATCTTTGAATAAGAGGATATCTGAGTTGGAACAACAATTGTTAACCCAGATGAACATACAAGATCTTGACATGTTCAAAACTCAATTGGATGAAAAGCTATTGAAATTCCGTATAGACATTGAAAAAACTAAAAGAACCAAGTGGTTCCGCGATGCGGATGATTATGGCTCGGGTCGAGTTTTCTCTTGGCAGGGTGACACACGCTCATTGCCATCTAAAAGGATAAATAGAGCTCCACATCAGAGAAGAAGATGGAGACCCTCCAGGAAAGAACCTCAACAGTTTGGGTTCACCACTGATGAATCTGATTCAACAGACGACTCTAACATGGGAGCACAAGCCTCTTCTTCTATTTTTTTAGGCAGAGGCAAGACGGAGACCACGGTGGCAGGAAAAGGATCCGGAGGGGCGGCGGGAAGCATCGGAGAAGGGAGAATAGAGACCCAGTTGACGGGCTCTACACGCACCCCAGCAATGAGAACACGGAACATGGAAACGAAGAGGAGAGCAATATAGACCAGTTTAATTTAGTGGTAAATATTTCCTCTTACGTATTATCTGACACTGACTGTCAAGTATTATCCAAGGGCCTTTCCTTTTGCCCGACTAATTATCCGGACTGGTTCAGTATTGAATGTGATCTTTTTTCTTTTTTTAGGAGACTGAGATTAACATCTTATTTCTGTGATAAAGATACTGCATGTGATAATACAAATATTGGTGATGCTAATGGTTTTTCACTGCATAAATATGGTCTTTACAACAAGAGTAGTTTTCAACCCCCGGTTAAAAACAATTTTGTAGAATCTTATATCGAATTGGTGGAAAAAGATGTAATCAAGCTTAAACGTGCATTTACAACTAACAACATGAGGGGTAACTTGACACATATTGAGAGACAGGCATTGGATAAACTATCCGGCAACCGGGCCATCACCATCAAGGCGGCCGACAAAGGCGGGGCTTTGGTGGTGATGGATACATGTAGTTATGTGGCTGAAATCCGCGGTCAGTTGGCGGATGAAGCGGTATACGCTAAGCTGACGGCGGATCCTACCGTACGTTTTCTCACAGAACTACGGCTTCTAGTTAATGATGCCCTCAATGATGGCCTCATTGACCATAAACTTTCTCAGTTCCTTATAGTGGATTCCCCAGTGACTCCATTATTATATACATTACCAAAGATTCATAAAGATTTAATGAATCCGCCTGGACGTCCGATCGTATCGGGGAGGGGGTCCCTTTGTAATAAAGTCTCGGTCTTTCTAGATAAGGTACTGAGATGTCAGGCGTGTTCTTTGAAAGTGATTGGCTTCTCCACACTATTTAAAGACCGCCTGTGTCTGTCTATTTACACTTGAAAAAGGCCACTGAATGGCCGAAACGTCGTTGTTTCTTATGGCAGAATAAAGCTTTTCTATTTTTCTTCACCTGGATGGATGCTGCTCCTTTCTTATGTTGTGGCCAGGTCGAGGAAGACTTCTGGTGGTCTCAAACTTCTTCCATTTAAGGATTATGAAGGCCACTGTGTTCTTGGGAACCTTGAGTACTGCAGAAATTCTTTTGTAACCTTGGCCAGATCTGTGCCTTGCCACAATTCTGTCTCTGAGCTCCTTGGCCAGTTCCTTTGACCTCATGATTCTCATTTAGTCTGAAATGCACTGTGAGCTGTGAGGTCTTATATAGACAGGTGTGTGCCTTTACAAATAAATTCCTATCAGTTTAATTAAACACATTTGGACTCCCATGAAAGAGTAGAACCATCTCAAGGAGGATCACAAGGAAATGGACTGCATGTGACTTAAATATGAGTGTCTGAGCAAAGGATCTGAATACTTATGACCATGTGATATTTCAGTTTTTCTTTTTTAATACATTTGCAAAAATTTCTACATTTCTGTTTTTTTTTCAGTCAAGATGTGATGCAGAGGGTACACTAATGAGAAAAAAATGAACTTTTTTGAATTTACCAAATTATTGCAATGAAAGAGTGAAAAATTTAAATTGGTCTGAATACTATCCGTACCCACTGTATGTATATTTTTAGAGGTGTGGGAAGGCCCAATTAGAACTTTTGCTATGGTGCCCTGTGAACTCTACATACATCTGTACTTGCAGGGTGATAATAATGAGGGCAATTTGGCCTGTTGCTCAGAGCACAAAACTCTGGGGGTCCCATGGCCAGATTGTCCTCATCATAAGCTGCATGCTGGGCAGCGAGAGGTGCTGAGACATATTTCTTGCACAGGTGCCCCAAGCTTTCAGTGTTCACCCCTGTTCTTGAAGTATGTTTGGGGTCATTGTCCTGCTGGAAAACCCATGACATAGGATGTAAACCCAGCTTTCTTACAATAAGCACTACATTCTGATCCTAAATCCTTTGGTAAACTTCTGATTTCATGATGCTTTGCACACAATTAAGGCACCTAATGCCAGAGGCAGCAAAACAACCCCAAAACATCATTGAACCTCCACCATATTTGACTGTATGTATTGTGTTATTTTCTTTGCAGGCCTCATTCTGTTTTCGGTAAACAATGATGTGTTTCACCAGAAGGCTCTATCTTGGTCTCATCTGTCCACTTTCTTACTCATGTACATTTTGGCAAACAATCTAGCTCTTTTATGTCTTTGTGTCAGCATTGGGGTCTTCCTGGATCTCCTACCATAGCGTTTAATTTCATTCAAATGTTGATGGATAGTTCGTGCTGACACTGACGCATTCTGAGCCTGCAGGGCAGCTTGAATTTCTTTGGAACTTGATTGGGACTGCTTTTCCACCATCCGGACTATCTTGCGTTGCAACCTTTAATCAATTTTTCCCTTCTGTCCACGTCCAGGGAGATTAGCTACAGTGCCTTGAGTTGTAAAGTTCTTGATTATGTTGCGCACCGTGGACAAAGGAACATCAAAATCTCTGAACATTGACTTGTAACCTTGAGATTGTTGATATTTTTCAACAATTTTGATTCTCAAGTCCTCAGACACTTCTCTTTCTGTTCTCCATGCATAGTGTGGCACACACAGACACACAATGCAAAGATTGAGTCAACTTCTCCCATTATTATATGGTTTCAGTTGTGATTTTCATATTGCCCACACCTTCTACTTGCCACATTTGAGTTTGAATCAGTATCCCATGCTTAAAACAAAGGTGTTTATCCACATTTTTGGAAAGTTGCCAACAACTTTTGTCCAGCAAATTTTTCCCATTTTTTAGGACTTTGTGTGAAATTATGTCCAATTTGCCTTTCTTCTCAGTTTTTTGTGGGGTTTTTCCAATACACACAAAGGAAATAAACATGTGAATAACAAAGCATGTGCAATTGCAATAATTTTTTGGGAGAAATACTTTTTTTATTTTAACAATTTCAAGGGCGCCAACACTTTTAGACATGACTGCATATACATACAGCAGGTGAAATAAGTATTGAACACGTCAGCAATTTTTTACATAAATATATTTCTAAAGGTGCTATTGACATGAAATTCTCACCATATATCGGCAGCAACTCATCTAATACACACAGGTTATGAAATCAAACCATTGATGTCCATAAATTAAATTAAGTGTAATAATGAAAAATGATACGGTCATGCTATAAATGAGTTTATTAGTGGTTGTCGGAGGAATGTTCTGTCATACTAAATACACTTGGACATGCAAATTATCAAGATCCTCTGCTGTCGACATTATAATTGTTGACCAATGATATCCTAGATATAGAAAATCAGAACCGATATTGGAAGTAATGCCATAAAAGTGAAACAACTTTATTAACACACAAAAAGGTTAAAATGAGATACATATCAAGAAACCACCTAAGTCAAAATGTCCAAGCATATAAGGTAGGAGTTACCCACTGGTGGAAAAAGTCAGAAAAGGGCCCCTGTGCAAGAACCATACATGGGCCCTTTGCAGCCCAAGATCTCCTAAAAATGCAAAATTGCACCTGCTTTGGAGGTATAAATGGGCCCCCTCACCTTTTGGGCCCCTGTGCGGCAGCACAGGTTGCACCAATGATATGTCCGACCCTAGAGTTACCTATACAAAAAGGTATGCAGCCAAAAGGCAAAGAAATGGATCAGTGGTAATAGCAGTGCTATGATCCAAGAGACACTCTATAATGGGAAAGAAATCATTTCCTACTAAGAGCCATATAAATAAATATGCTTTAGCAGCAAACAGTAAAGTAAGAAATATCAAATACACAAGAATGTAGTTGCTAAATACACATATCCAAGCAATAGAAAAATAAAGCTAGTTGCAAAGTACTAAGGAGATTCATTCAATGCCCATATCCACGTCCATCCATATGCTAAGTACAAATGTCCAGATCTATGGATGATTGCCCACGTCCATGGGGGGAATAGATCACAAAATGAATAAGATATTTAAGTGCATGTGCACAAATAAGGGCATGACGCCCTGTCAGTGTATCCCAGAAGTCATGGTAACGGGCAGTGAATAAAAACCTATATAACGAGACTGTTCAAAGGAAAGAAAAAGACATATGACCTGAGTGGCTGCTGTGCAGCTCCCCGACGAGCGTTTCGCGTTAGCTTTATCCAAGGGGCTATTCCATGTGGTTGCATCTAACTAGCATTCTATTTATAGCCCCATATGGTGAGTGGCAAAGAAGATCTATTACGCGTGTGCAGAGGGTCCGGCGTGTGACATCACCACGGGAGCGTCACGTGCCTCCTGGCCGCCCCTCCACCCGACACGTCAGGGAGAGGAGGAAGCCCTGGAAAGCAGCATGACGCGTTCCCCCGGCAACCAAGCACACCAAGGGTTGGCGTCACATGCCGCTTAGCTGCATCTCCCACCGACGTGTCAGGGAGGAGGAGACAGTATCAGCCAGCATCGTGTACGCCACCCTTAGTGTGAATAGACAAACAGATCGAGTGACAAGTAGTGTGTGTCCCAGGAAGTAGAGGACTTAAATACAGATAAGAAAGATACCAGGAGAGGATAGTATATAAGTTTTTATTATAAAAAAGGCCACAATATATACTAGACCATAGATATAGGAAGGTAACTCCTACCTTATATGCTTGGACATTTTGATTTAGGTGGCTTCTTGAGATGTGTCTCATTTTAACCTTTTTTATGTATTCAGTGTGTTAATAAAGATGTTTCACTTTTATGGCATTACTTCCAATATCGGTTCTGATTTTCTATAGTAGTTTGAAGTGTTAATGCCTTAGGCCTTTATTTTGGGATTTATGATGTCCTAGATATGTTTAATGGGAGACAGGTCCAAAGACACTGTAGGTCATGGTTACATTAGGCCACTCTGGTTGTTCATGAGCATGTGCCTTGGAATTACCGTTTTGAAAATTAGCTCCTGGGATAATTTGAAATGGCGACCACTGTATCACTGTGCTTGATTGGCCAGTAAACTTCCCTGACCTTAACCCCAAAGAGAATCTATGGGGTATTGTCAAGAAGAAGATGAAAGACACCAGACCCAACAATGCAGACGAGCTGAAGGCTGCTATCAAAGCAACCTGGGCTTCCATAACACCTCAGCAGTGTCACAGGCTGATCGTCTCCATGCCATGCCGCATTGATGCAGTAATTGATGTACAAGGAGCCCCGACCAAGTATTGAGTGCATTTACTGAACATACATTTCAGTAGGCCAACATTTCCGATTTTAAAATCACTTTTCAAGCTGGTGTTATTAAGTATTCTAATTTACTGAGATAATGACTTTTGGGTTTTCATTGTCTGTAAGCCATAATCATCAACATTAACAGAAGTAAACATTTGAAATAGATCACTCTGTTTGTAATGACTCACTTTTTGTATTGAAGAACTGAAATAAATTAACTTTTCGATAATATTCTAATTTTGTGAGAAGCACCTGTATATGGCTGTTACATATTGTGAGGTAGTGACCGATGTCATATGCGAGAGTAGCTATGTGTCCCCCAGGATGCACACAGAAGCGTATTGAGGCCGCGAGAGTGCATTGTAGTCACAGGCATAGCTATGATTGATATGCAAAATAAAAGTAAGTGTTGGGCAAGCTATTTGTCCAAGGCAGATTTAGGAAAACCTGCCATGGGCTTTTATTTTTGAAACGGACTACAGGATGGTAGTGGAGCAGTCCGTTTCCTCCCCTGCCGGGTTTTCTATGTTGCCTACGGTCACAGGTTCCTTGTTAAAAAAAACCTTGCAGCAGAGGGTTGGGTGTGTCAGTTTGGTTTTGCAAGCGTGCAGAGCAGAAGGCTCTGCAGAGCATAAACCTGTGTGAAGCAACACAGAGCCAAAAGGCCTGGCACCCCTCAACGTACACGGCGTACTCCTTTGTATTACCTATATGAACTTCTCATCTACTTTAGATTTCCTCTTAGAATTGAATTACTCATGCTTTTTTTTTTACCTCAGCCCTCCTGGTATTTCCATAATTAAATCAGAAACACAGACAGAACAGTAGTGTAAGCAGTCTCTTCTTACCTCAGCACCCCTGGCATCTCCAGTATTAGATCGGAAAGACAAGGTGGACAGTAGTGTGAGCAGTCTCTTCTTATCTCAGCACCCATGGTATGTACAGTATAAGATCAGTAAGACAGGGTGGAAAGCCATGTGAGCAGCCTCCTTTTATTCTGGAGCATCATTTTACCACAGGTATTAGTGTAAGGGGGATGACTGGACGGGTACCTGCGTGCCGGGTCCGGAACTGAAAGGGCTGCATCCCCTGTACACCGGGGGGAAGCTTGAGTGAGACAGACTTTCCCCTGTTGCCTGGGGGAAGTTCTAGAGAGGCGGAGCTTCCTGCTGATGGAGGAAGGAGGGGAGAGACAGGAGAAAAGCACGTGCAGCAACAAGGGGATAAAATAGGAAAGCGAGTGCAGCAAGAGGCTTTTGGCACGAACCTGGGGCAGTGCGCAGTGAGAGGAGCACTGCGCCCATTCCCTCCAGTCAGTGCCGGTGCTGCGACAGGCCCCACCGCCTGCAAAGGGGTCACAGCATAGAGAAGGGTCAGGCGTGCTGCAACAGTACAGAAGGAGAGGGATTGCTGCAATGATGAGAGCTATGTGTCCAGCAGCAGCCAGGGAGAAGAGTGCTCCGTCCGGAGAGCATCAGCATTGTACAGGCCAGTGTCCGCCATCTCCCATCTCCAGCAGCGGGTACCAGAGAGAGAGAGGTGCAGTGTGCCCGGTGACTACAGAGAGAAGGTACAGTGTGCTGGTGACTAAAGAGAGAAGGTGCAGTGTGCCGGTGACTACCAGAGAGGAAGGCGCCATACACTCAGTGTCCGTGAGTACTGCACACGTGCCACATAAGAGGGACCGCATACGGGACTGACACTTGCGCCCTGACGTTTCCAGTGAATATTTGCCCAGACACTTGCACCCCGACTTTGCCAGTAAATATTTACCGAGCCACGTTGGGCTTGTACACAACTGTGTCCCGTACCCTTGTCAGCCACTTCAGCAGGGACCTGTGAGTTCTCCGGTCCCAGAGCAACCATACAGCGTAGGCATGCGCCCAAGCACCGCCACCACTGACAGAGACTGTGAGGAGAATCGTGCCGGGGCCACGTCAGGCTCAGACAGTGCCTTGGCCCATTTTCCTCTGGCCACAACAGTATACGGACTAGGGGCCCAGAGGAAGGTACCGGAGACCAACCACTGCCGCCAGAAGACAGACCACCGTCATCACCAGGACCATCTTGGACAAACATCGCACCATTCGTTGCCAGCGCTATTGAGTTTCCAGCAGGAGTTACAGTTTAAGGAACTCCTGACACATGTGCTTCACAGGAACTGCCGTTATCTGATCCTATATCCCTTACCTCACAATATCCTTTACAATTTTACTGTTTTCCCGTTTAACCCATTACCTCCCTGCGTGAAGTATTCCCCTGTAAATAAATCTGTTAACCCTTGCTCTGCTTGCTGTCTGTCACTGCATTCTGCTAACATTAGATCAAAATATTAATTGGGGACGCATCTTCCTGCACATGAAGTGAAAGCGCACAGATTCCAACTGCACATACTCACAGGTACCTTTCATTTCCTCTTTTTTGGTCCAAGTGCAACATTGTCATATTGAATAGAGATGAGTGAACTTGTTCGGCAATCTCAAATTCGGCAAGAATGTAGCATATTCAAATTCGTGTTAAGTTTCCCAAGCATTTCTCCTCAAAGTCGGCAAAAATCAGTCAAAGATCGGTAAATGATCGCGTTTCCACTAATGCTTTTGTTTTGACTTTGTCTAGGATAGTGGTGTTGTATGATGAACCAAGGGGACATGCTTTATAAGGGGAGAAGATGTGTCTAGGTCAGAGGAGGGCCTAGTGTAATTTTTTTTTCATTTTTTTCTGTAATAACTTAATGTGTGTTTATTCTGGCAGCCAATAAGAGCACAGAAACCATCCACAACGTCATGACACAAGGACTTCTGTGATTGGCTGTCGAAATCACATGTCCCTCTCTGTATAAAAAGTGGACACCTTGTTTTGCTGGCAACATTTTCTCAGTGTAACACTGTAGAGAGACCACTCCTGCTGCTTCAATTTAACTTGTGATTTAGTTCGATAGGATCCTGTCCTGTGTGAAATCGATCTTCCAGCATCTAACTAGATTGTGCTAAACTGTGTTGCAGTCAGGAGGCCCCATTTGCTAATCCAAATCATTTGGGCAAAAACTGTGTTGCAGTGAGGAATCAGGAGGCCATATTTGCTCACCAAAATTGTTAGGCCTAATATTGGGGTTGAGCCTGGAGGCCCTATTTTCTAATCCAAATCATCTGGGGTAAAATTGTGTTGTAGTGAAGAATCATAAGGCCCCATGTTCTCATCAAAATCATTAGTCCTAATATAGGGATTCAGCTAGGAGGCCCTATTTAATAATCCAAATCATTTGGGCTAAAACTGTGTTGCATTGAGGGGTTAGGGTTGTGGTGTTGGGGTTAGGGATGTGTTGGGATTAGGGTTGTGGTTGGGGTTATGGTTAGGGTTGGGATTAGGGTTAGGGGTGTGTTGGGGTTAAGGTTGGGATTAGGGCTGTGTTAGGGTTGGAGTTAGAATTGGCTGGTTTCCACTGTTTAGGTACATCAGGTGGTCTGCAAACGTGACATGGTGCCCACCATTGATTCCAGCCAATTTTGGGTTCAAAAAGTCGAACAGTGTTCCCTGCCTTCTGAGCCCTGCCATGCAGCCAAACAGTGGCTTTCCCCCACATAGAGTATCGGCGTACTCAGGAGAAATTGCACAACAAATTATGCGGTCCATTTTCTCCTGATACCCTTGTAAATTTTTTGTGCAAAACGTAAAATGTTAATTTTTTCCCTCCACATTGCTTTAGTCCTCGTGAAGCACCTGAAGGGTTAAAAAACTTCTTGAATGTGGTTTTGCGCACCTAGAGGGATGCAGTTTTTAGAATGGTGTCACTTTTGGGCATTTTCTGTTACATTGACCCCCCAAACTCACTTCAGATATGAGGTGGTCCCTAAAAAAATCACTAGTCAACTTTTAACCCTTCTAATATCCTAACAAAAGAAATTATGTTTCCAAAATTGTGCTGATGCAAAGCTGACATGTGGGAAATGTTATTTACTAACTATTTTGTGTGACACCACTCTCTGATTTAAGGGAACAAAAATTAAAATTTTAAAATTGCAAAACCTTTTATAAATAAACGCAAGTTATATCGAAGAATTTTTAACCGTAAGGCTACTTTCACACATCAGTTTTTTGTGTCAGGCATAATCCGTCCTATGCCTGACAGGACGGATCCGGCGCTGATTTAAAAAAAACTGATCAGTTTTCTTGCCGGATCAGTCCTGACCTTTTCAACACGGAAAGATAAAATTTCCTATGTGGAAAATGCAGGTGCCAATGTCGAGAGAGAGAGAGACCTTGGATTCCGGATCAGTTTTCTGACGGATTTGTCAAAAGACTGGTCCAGTTCCATAGATTTTCATTGTTTCCAGCCGCCTGATTCAGGCACTATCAGGCGGCTCCGGGAAAAAAAAAAAAACGTTGCAGCCAGCGTCTTGTCCGGCCGCCGGAATGTACATTTTTTTTTAAAAACACACCGGATCGCGCCTGACGTCAAAAGACTGATGTGTGAAAAGCAGCCTAACATGAAGTACAATATGTCATGAAAAAACAGTCTCAGAACCAGTGGGATACATTGAAGCGTTGTAGAGGTATAAACTTCATAAAGTGACAGTGGTCAGAATTGTAAAAATTGGCTTGGTCATTAAGTACTAAATTGGCTCTGTCACTAAGGGGTTAATAATTTTGCTTTCTATTCCTACATAGCCCCTTTAAATATACTCTTTCTGTTCCAATATGTATTTGTAAGTATTGAATTTTCTTACAACCTAACATAATACTCGACACCCCTTATAATCCTGTGCAAAGTTGTTCTTACTTACTATGCACTTCCAATGTGACGGAAATTGACACATCTAAAGTTACGGTCTATGCTTTTTAATTTAGGCCAGACTGGGTGCATGCCATTCTAGATTGTTAGTGCACCTGCATCATGATCACACACCTCAGAACTGTTAAATGTGATTATAAAATATCGTTTCATAAAGTCTTGGCTCAAGGGAGAGAGAATAAAGCTTTTGAAAATGCTGCCAAATCCAAGTTAGTAGTATGTGTACATCACATGGAAAATCTGGATTAACTCTCATACCCCATGAGTGACACCTGCACGGTATGATTTTCACACAATTTTTGATAATAATGTATACATTATCACTGAGCATTGACCACCAACCGTGCAGAACTGCCAATCACCTCTCTTCAAGTGATCAAGGCATGTCAGGTCATAATACTTAACATTTAATTCTGCAACTGTAGGTTTTGCCTTGTGAAGTATATAGGCCTGGTTCAGCATTTTTTTTTTTCTACCGGGTTCCATGATCCCCTGTGAATCAAATACATCAGTTGCAGAAATATGATATCTGTCCTAATTTCCTTGGTTGTTAAGGAAGGTATCTCTAAAGAAACAAGTCCGCTTTTCTTCAACACAACAGCTGCAGTGTACCCAAAAACAGTGACAGTCTCGGGTACTCCAGTAATTGTCACAAGAATTTTTAAAACCTAGAGTTGGATGTACCCTATAACCACAGCCCTAATAACAGCAACAGCTGTAAAACACCCACTAACAGTGACACCCTAAAAAACAGTATAAACATCAACAGATGTAAGATCCCAGTGAAGAGAAGCCCCATTTTTCGTACCTTAACCCCTTAACGACCAAGCCATTTTGAAGGTTAAAGACC